>VTFQ01000011.1:26823306-27038306 GCA_036281575.1 Ancherythroculter nigrocauda | reverse complement strand
GCATTTTTTGCAGTTTTCCCTTCAAAATAACAAAAAACAAAGTGGTCTGATTTCTTTCTGAATGCAATGTAGATAGATTCATACAATATGTTTATTTCTAAGTATTATATTGAAATTTATAAGCAACAACTCTATACAATAGAAGTTGTAGGACACCTACCACAACCGCTGAATATTTTAAACTATAGCAAAAGGACATAGTTAGGTGCTGCCACAGGAATAAAAAAAAAAAAAAAATCAAGGCAAAAAAGACGAAAGATGAAAACAGAAGAATTGAATATGACCAAATCACTGAACATTGTGGAGTATCTGAAACAGGGCACATTTAGAAGGTCATGTGTACAAACTTACCAAAAAAACAAACAAAACAACATATTTGAGCAAAAATCCAATTTGGGCCAAATTCATCGGTGACATGAACGTAGCTTTGATTTCACACAGGTAGATAATTTCTGGTGCCATTTTAAATTGCTGAGCCATTTAAAACACTTTCTACAAAAAGAACAAGAATAGGGTCTCACATCTGTGTGACTTTTCATATGTATCTTTAAATGTAATGGCAAAAGATATTTCTTTTTACACTGATCACAACTAAATCGCCTTCCTCCAGAGTGAATGTGCAGGTGATTTCTTGAATTGCTCCTTTTCATTAAACTCTTGTCACACTCAGATCTTTGTAATTTCTTACTAGAATGAGTTTGCAAATGTAATTTCAGGTCTCTATGATATCTGAAAGTCATCTCACACCTAAGACAACTGTAAGGCCTCTCTCCAGTATGAACCCTTGAGTGAATGTTAAGGTTTCCTTTAGCTGTGAAACTCTTTCCACACTGAAGACAGGTGAAAGGCTTCTCTCCAGTGTGAATTTTTATGTGAACCTGAAGGGTTGCGTTGTTTTTGAATGTCTTTCCACAGTGATGACACATGAAAGGCTTATCTCCAATGTGAATTTCAACATGATTCTTAAGGTCTTCTTTGTTTGTGAAACTTTTTCCACACTGATGACATATAAAACTGTTCTCTTTTGAGTGAATCCTCATGTGGTAATTAAGGTCTACTAAAAATCTGAAACTCTTTCCACATTGATCACATAACAGCTTCTCTCCAGTGTGAATTGACATGTGGTTAGTAAGGGTTCCTTTTCGTTTAAAACTCTTTTCACACTGGGAGCATTTGAAAGGCTTTTCTCCAGTGTGAATTCTTGTGTGGCTGTCAAGGCTTGTTTTTTTAGAAAAACTTTTTCCACAATGTTGGCAGGTGTAAGGCTTCTCTCCAGTGTGAATTCTCATATGGACTTTCAGGTTTCCTTTTTGAATGAAACTTTTTCCACATTGTTGGCATGTGTAAGGGTTTTCTCCAGTGTGTATTCTCATGTGATCTTTAAGGCTTCCTTTCTGAAAGAAACCTTTTCCACAATGTTGGCATGTGTAAGGGTTCTCTCCAGTGTGAACTCTCATGTGCTCTTTAAGTCTTATTTTTTTAATGAAACCTTTTCCACATTGTTGGCATGTGAATGCGGTCTCTTTAAAGTGAATTCTCATGTGTATTTTCACGTATCCTTTTTGAGTGAAACCTTTTCCACATTGTTCGCAGGTAAAAGGGCGCTCTTTAGTGTGAACTCTCATGTGGGAGGTAAGAGTAGTTTTTTGAGTGAAACTCTTTCCACACTGCTGGCAAGTAAATGGCTTCTCTCCTGTGTGAATTCTCATGTGGTCTTGAAGGTTTCTATGGTTTTTGAAACTCTTTCCACACTGCTGGCATGTGAAAGGCTTCTCTCCAGTATGAATTCTCATAATGTGGCCATTAAGACCTTGTTTATATGTAAAACTCTTTTCACATTGATGGCACGTGTAAAGCTTCTCTCCAGTGTGAATTTTCTTGTGGTAATTAAGGTTTCCTTTACTGCTGAACCTTTTTCCACACTGGTTGCATGTGAAAGGCTTCTCTCCAGTGTGAATTCTTATGTGGGCATCAGAAGCTTGTTTTTGTGTAAAACCCTTTCCACATTGAGGGCATGTGTAAGGCTTCTCTCCAGTGTGAATTTTCATGTGGCAATTAAGGTTTCCTTTACTGCTGAAACTTTTTCCACAGAGGTTGCAGGTGAAAGGCTTCTCTCCAGTGTGAATTCTAAAGTGCCTGTCTAGATATATTTTTCTAGTGAATTTTGTTCCACATTGATGGCAAGTCAACAGCTTTTCTCCAGTGTGAAGTCTCATGTGATAATTAAGGGTTGCTTTTCTGTTGTAACTTTTCCCACACTGTTGGCAGGTGAAATAACGTCCAGTTCCTGTCTTCTGAGCTCTTTTTTGTGATGAAGTCTTTTCAGTCTGTGAACACCTAAATGATTTTTCTACAGTTGTGAAATCATGTTTCTCATTCTGATCTTTCTCTTCCATTTTATTCAGTACTTTAGTCTCCTCATTCAAGGCCATCAGTTCTAAAGTGAAAAAAATAAATAAATAGATAAATAAATGAATACAAATGCAAGTTAAACCCTGTTTAATGGCACAAAGCAATGAACATCAAAATCAATGTAAAACTAGTCAATTTCAAACAGGTATGGAGTGCCACAGAGCTCATTATTAGGTCCTCTGCTTTTCCCATTGAGGCAGTGGTTCCCAACCCTGGTCCTGAAGTATCCCCAGCAATGCATATTTATTACATAGATGTCTCCCTAATCAAATACACCTGATACAACTCATCAGCTCACTAGTAAAAAACTCCAAGTCAGATAAGAGAGACTTTTTTTTGTTGTTGTTGCAATTTTGGGGGAATTACAGGACCAGGCTTGGGAAGCACGTTTCTAAGGGACATTGGATTTCACAATGTTATGTCAATGATACTCAGTTCTTTAGCCCCTCACAACCTGCCAAAACGTAACAACTCTCAAAGTTAAGTGTATTATGTAAAAGTTGGAATAACTACACATTCACAAAAATATATATTTTTTAAAAAAATTTTTACTATGTACAAATACATGTTTGCTCAACAGTATTCTCAAAAATATTAAAGCAACATCTTTTACAAAGTTGTCTGGATAAATTTTTATATTGAAAACAATATTTAAACTGTTTGTGCTATTGTGATGAGCAATGCAATTCACGCCAAAATACTGGGTTTTCCAGTACATTGTTTGCGATAAATTGCACTTTCCTAACTTGATGCTGTGTTATTAGTCATAAGAATTGAGTAAAATAACCGTTAGACAGCGGGCAATCCACATATGGTTTTCATAAAGTCTTATGGGGTGTTCACACGAGACGTGACTTGTAGTTGGACGCTTGAACATTTTGAGTTTACTCACTTAATTCGTGCATGAAATTCACTTCACAACAGACGCGAATTCGCGTCATGAGAGGGGCTCTCCCCCTTCTTTAAATATGTGTCCCAGACTCTTCCACACAACTCCTCTGAATAAATACACAACTCGTCAGCGGGAAAGTAGTTGTATAACACGGTGAATAAGCTCAATTTGCCGGCTTTAGTTAGCTTGTAGTCTCAATATTTACATTTATATAGCTCAAATTGAGTAAAGACCGTTTTTTACAACTTACCAGATTGTCCGAATTCCTCACTCACTCACTTTCTTCCAAGCAAGATCATTTTTATTCCTGTTTCTATTAGGGGTGTCGCAATATACCGGTATTGACGATAACTGCGATATTCAAAGCATGAAATATCGATATCGTGTTAATTTAGGGTGTGACGATTATACCGGTATTGGCGATAACCACGATATTTAAAATGAATAGGACACTTATGATATCATGACATGTAAACACTCCAGTGCCAGTACCTGGTTGAGCTCTCAGGTGGCAGTATTGCACCTTAACGCTGACGCCTGTCAAACAAGAAGAAGACAGCGCGCGCAGCTATTCCGAGCAGGAGAGAGAGGCTCTGTCCACACCGTCCACACACCCGAAAACATGTAAATAAGCTCGACAGTATGGGAGTTTTTTGGCTCCTTAGACAGCCCAATCCGCAGGACTTGCCTAGCTACAGTCAACGCGAAGGGTGGCAACACCACCAACCTCTTGCCCACCTCCGTTTCCATCACCCTGCAGATTACTCCATTTTACAGAGAGTAAGTTGCAATTATTTTACTAGTCATGGAATGGGAAATGTTATATTAACCTGTTAACAGCGATTTTCTGTGTTCACGTATTTAAATAAAGGGTGATTATTTTAAGTACCGTGTTTTCTTTATTCGTCTTACTCAGCGTGGTGTAGATATGCATGCAGTTATTTGCCCTCAAAATTCAAGATACACAGTGATTTTTTGCCCCGACAATTTTTCATCATTATATCATATTATAAGATGTAGTTGTTTTACAATATCACACAAGCAAAAGTGCCGTTTTCCCCAAATCAGCACAAATGCAATGTTCCTTCAACTTGTTAAATGAACAATCCTAGTTACATTTTAGACACAGTATTGTTAATATTGTTTTTTTCCCTTTATTTCGCCAATGAAAATTTCAAAATGATGAACAGCAGAACAAAGCCCCATGCAACAGAAATGTTTTTGTTATACTGACTGAATCCGCGTTTAGAACGAATGAATCTGAGCTTCGTTCCTGAATGAAGTCATGAATCAGTCATTTGAACAAATCGTTTGACTCACTCACTCATTAAGACAGTGACTTGCTGCCACCTACTGGCAGTTTAGTTTAGTTTCATATTTAAGGGACATTAAAAAGTTAAAATTAGAAAAATGTATTTAAATATTAAATTCAATTTATGTAGACAAATTGTAAATGCTGTGTAAATATATTAATATCACTTCTCATTCTGTGTCACCTCTGTATTACAAAGATGGAGTTTGTTGATAATGATTTCATTTGATTGGAAACAGCCATAATGTATAGGCTATTATGCTAGTATTAATTTTTATTTCTTCAGGTCTTAAAAAAACCTTAAATTTGACTTTAAAA
The DNA here is from genome assembly GCA_036281575.1 of Ancherythroculter nigrocauda. Taxonomy (NCBI): domain Eukaryota; kingdom Metazoa; phylum Chordata; class Actinopteri; order Cypriniformes; family Xenocyprididae; genus Ancherythroculter; species Ancherythroculter nigrocauda. The sequence continues at coordinate 27,033,372 of VTFQ01000011.1, read as the reverse complement.
AATGTGCAGCAACCCTGAAAGAGAAAAACTAAATAAACAAAGTAAAAATTATTTAGACTGATAAATTTTCCCCCCCAAGGATTCTATAAATATCGCAATATATCGATACCGTGATATTTTTTGGCCACAATAACCGTGGTGTGAAAAATCCAATATCGTGACAGCCCTAGTTTCTATAAAAGTATGAAGATGTATCTTACAGCGACAGCGAATTGCGTCTTTGCTTTGACTTTGTAAATCACTCGCGCTTAACGCTTCATTCGCGTCTGGTGTGAATGCACCATTAGGGTAGGGACACACCAAACAGACGCCAAAGAACTTGCAAAAAAGACAGCAAACTCAGGTTTGATTTGGGTAATCCTGGAGCCTATATAGCGGTCTGTGTAATAACTAAATTAATGTTTATATATTTTTTTTTTCTGGATAGTTTTTTTTTTTCTTTTTATAATACACCACATTTTAACCCAAACTGAACAATTAAAAACAAGATTAAATGGGTAAATCTTCTATAAATAGTTTTTCGATTCTTGAATTTTCTTTTCTTACATACTCCAATTCTTGTTAAAATACACTAGACTGTGCAGTGAGCACTTTTTGTGTGAAATCATATTTATTTTGTCCATCAAAAGTGTGCGTTCACTTTATAATTTGGAATCTGTGTATTATTATATACGGTGGCCGAGAGAGCTTAACGCGCTGCAAATGAAGAAAACACATGCAAATAGAAAAAACACCAGCAAATAAAGAAAACATCTTCATCAGTTTGACAACACATGCGCTGCAAAAGTTCACAACACATGCAAATACAGAAACGCGCTGCAAATAGGCCTGCTCATAATGCACATACGATCAGAATGTTAAGATAAACAAAAGACCTCACCTTTCAGGTGCACACCACTGAAGAGTAAACATTGAACAATCCCAGCCAGCAGTCCCAGACAGGTACGTCACTTGTTGGTGTTCCCTTAGGTCTATGCCAGTCCCAGCGCCAGGACAAACGATTTGAGGGGGTATTATTTTGCATTAAAAAATATTATTAATAAATGAATAATCAATAATATTTTCTAATAATATATTCTGTCTCAAATTACAGTCAATAGAGGGTATGCACGTGATGTCATCGTCGACCGTTACGACCGCTAAGTGGCAGCATTGTTTCTCAGCGTGAATGCCGCGAAAAACACACAAAACACATCCAAAACGGAAAAGAGCTTTGTGATTGACTGTACAAGTAGCTTTGACACAAAACTTGAGGCATATATTTAAAGAGTGCCGAAAGCTACAGAAAAAAGAAGCAAATTGATCACTGCAATTCACAGAAACAGCTGGACTCTAGCAGAGAAACATGTATTTGCAGTTATCATTTTGTGTCAAATTGTTGGATTTTGGAGGTAAAATCATACCGTATATATTGTATTGTTATATATTATGTTGACAAATCATCAATTAAATATTTTCCATCTTATATTCTGCATAATTGTGTGTTTTAAAATAAACACTGACAAAAACTATACTATAAAACTATATATGTTTTAGGGCTGGACAATATGACGATATATACAACATTGATATAAGTGATTACGTGGATTTAAACCTACCTAATCCAATCAATCCAATCCACTTTATTTCTATAGCACATTTTACAAACAACAAACAGTCTCCAAAGTGCTGCACAAAATTAAAAAATAATAAATAAATAAATGCTCTATTCAAACAATAAAAACTAGTAAAATCGAATAAGAGCAATACAATAAAAAGCATATAAATAAATAAGTAAAATCAATTTAAAAAAAATAAAACAAACCAATAAAAGACACAGGACCACACATCTCACACGGAGTTAAAAGCCAAGGAATAAAAGTGGGTCTTAAGACGAGACTTAAAACATTCAACTGTGGTGGCCGTCCTGACCTGGGAAGGCAGAGCATTCCACAGTCTGCGGCCGACCACAGAGAAGGCCCGGTCCCCCTGATTTTAAGTCTGGTCTTAGGAACCACGAGCTGGAACTGGCCCTCAGACCTCAGTGAACGCGCCGGTGTGTAAATTTGGATGAGGTCCGTGATGTACCGTGGGGCCAGTCCATTCAGAGCTTTAAAAACAAACAATAAAATCTTAAAATCAATTCTAAATCGAACAGGAAGCCAGTGCAGCAAGGCGAGGATGGGGGTGATGTGTTCGCGCTTTTTGGTTCCTGTTAAAAGCCATGCCACAGAGTTCTGGACTAACTGTAAGCGAGAAAGTGCATTTTGGGATATTCCAGTGTAAAGTGCATTACAGTAGTCCAGACGTGACAAAATAAAAGCATGCATGACTTGCTCAAAATGTTTAAAAGATAAAAAAGGTTTGATTTTAGATAAAAGACGAAGATGAAAAAAAAACTCGATTTTACGACACATTTTTTACACATCCAGTTTAAAATCACTGTCTATAGTGACGCCAAGGCTGGTGGCTGTGGGATGCACATGGTTTCTGAGTGGGCCCAAGTCAACCTATTGTAATTATATAAAATATTCACAGGCAGATTTGCTTTATGTATTTCCCCGGTGTCAAATCAGGCACATATAAATGTCAGGAAACACAACTCCTGGCTTACATGTCAATATCCATGGATTAGGTTTATTTGACAAGCTGTAAGAAACACTTTCGAGTTCAACCTTTAGTGTAATTCGTTTGTTTTACTCGCATTTTCGCAGTTTCCCCTATTAAATCCAGTCACGCAGCAGGTTCTTTTGCCACTCAGTCCAGCTGAGGGAGCGTGTTCTGGTGGGAAAGTGACGTCGATGCATACCCTCTATTATTCACTGCAGAAAGTGAAACTAAAAACTCAGCGATGAGAGCTCTACTTCAAAATGTTCTGATAACACTATTTAACTTTCATTTATTTCTTAATATTTCTCTTGTGGCCCATACATAGTAAAAAAAAAAAGGGATGTAGGTGTTAAACAAGTTTTTTTTAAAATGAGGAGTTAGCTAATCTTATTACAGCGTGTCTGTTATGCATGATGCGCTATAAATTATTGTGGGGCAAATTAAACTATTAATTTAATTCTAAAAGTAGCCTAATCATCATCATCATCATTCAGATCATCGCAGAAGGGCTTGAGATCGCTGGGCCTGGTATGTGCTATTTGCAGCATGTTTCTGTATTTGCATGTGTTGTGAACTCTTGCAGCATGTTTCTGTATTTGCATGTGTTGTGAACTTTTGCAGTGCATGTGTTGTCAAACTGATGAAGTTTTCTTCATTTGTAGCGTGTTGAGCTTATTTGGCCACCGTAATTATATTATTATATATTATTATTTTCCCTAATTTAATGAGTGACGTCATAAATGCCCAAAGAGGAAGTACGATCTTTTACAAGTTCATTTGAAGGCAGCAATAGTATTTGTTTGGTTATGTGATCTCAACATGTCTGTCCACATGAGGGACCCACTAAATGCTAAATAAAACCACTTTAATTAGGACTCTCATATGATAATCTTCAAAAATATCATTTATTTCTGTAGAGCTGAACATTTAAATAAGGATCAAATGACTGAGTTCAGCTTTGAGAATGAAACCAACCTGTTTGTTCCTCAGTATCTTCTTGTTTCACTCTGAATGTTTCTTCAATCTTCAGGTCTTCACTCTCCACTTTAATAAACGCCATCTTTAAAACTGTTTTTCTGTGGGTACAGACATTTTGTCATGTATAAGATGAGAATAAAGCTTCATGAAAAGTCTCACACTGGTAGCTTTTTGTAAAGACTATATTTATAAAAGGTACAGTAGTCAACATTTGAAGTGGATCAAAACCTTTCAAAGTTGTCCTAAAACCTACTTTTTGATCCACTTCAAATGTTGACTACTGTACAATAGCTATATATCTAATTGAAAGTTTATTTGGCATATAAATGCTGAAATAGTTAATAAAACAATGTCATTTTAGCACAGACTTGTGTAATTCTATCTCCAATTGCAAAGTATTATAATGCTCTTCATTTTGTAATCTTATGATCGGCAAACCTGGATTCCACCAGTACCGAATTAAAAAAGCTCTCCGTTATGAAATGTTTTCTACAAACATATGTGTGTTGGTAGGTCACAGCAAACCAACCACATGCACCTAAACTTCAGCTCTGGTCACGTTGTGGGAAAGCACAAACATCACTTTTGTGTTGTTGCAATGAGAAAATGTGCAGGGATTGGATTGAATGAAGGCAGAGAAACACTCAAAACTGGATGATGGATGTACACACACACACACACATATATTATTTATACATACATACATACATAATATATATTTACATACATACATTAAAATGTGCTTTTGGGTTTCACAAAGCTTTAAATGGCCTGATTAGCCAAAAATATAAAAAAGTAACTTTATATTTAAATTTGATATTTAAGCATATGATTTATTTTTTAATTTAATAACTTGTGGATGACATTTAATAGATTACACTATCATGAAAACATTTGAAAATGCTTTATAAAAGTTGTCATTCCTCAAGTTTTTGTTTTCGTTGTTTTTATTCACGTTCTCTGCCTTAAAACAAAACAAATTTAGCGTTTGTAGCACAATCTATTCGGCAGAACAGCTGTTCACATAGAACGCGATTTTGCTGTTAAAAACGGTAGACGCAGGTCTGTGAAACTAAAAAACACGCCTAAAAGGTCTAGAGATTCTTTAAAAAAAAAAAGTTAACGTTACCTTTTTTATTTGCACGCCTGAGATGCTTAAAGACTTCTGTCGCAAGTTTACATAGGAAAACTTTAGAAAAGTATGTCAGAGTAATGGAAAAAGCGCGTTCTGTGTGAACGGACGCGTACAGTTTTAACAAGCAGATGTTGAACGCATTGAATCACTAATTCGATTAACTCGGAGTTTCGAAAAGCTCAGTTTCTCCATAAAGACTACTGTTGTGTTTACGAAATGAGACGCACATTTTCTGTTACTTATGCGTGGATGCGTTTTACTTAAAATTCCTTAATGTTATATTTAGCATTTTATAATGTCACATTCAATGATAATTCATTTTGCATCTATTATAAAAAAAACTATAAACTTCTTGAACGGCTTGTATAGATTTAAACAGCTTAATTGTTTTAAAACACAAACCTTTCTTCAGCCGAATCCCAACAGATGCAGGAGCGCGACGCAGCCTTATGACGTCTTCTTTTTCTTTAGCTTTACTGGCGGGCAACTGAAAATGAAAATGAACTGCAGTAAAGATAGTTTGAGGTTCGATATTCATAAATTGTTTCGCTATAAATCCGCAACGCGCTGTTGTAGACATGAAAATAATATCGCATTACATGTCTTTTTTTATTGCATACAAAATCTGAATACAACAAAATGGCAAAAACGTCAATATAAAAAAAGCATCTGGCAAGGAGGGCTCAACACACAAAAAAACCAAAATTAATCCAATATAAACTAAACATGAAACATAAAATTACATAAATACGTAATTTATGTAAATATATTTGAAATATATATTTCAATATATGAAAATAGAATTACAATAAATTATATAATATGAAAAAAATAGTTTTAATGCATTTTTATTTTTCATTTTACTAAGGGCATCTGAGAAAGCTCACTTCTAAATATAATAAGCAAAGGAGGGGATTTAAGAAATGAATATTTTGAACATTTATGAATAAAGTATTTTGGCAATAATATAATGTTATTAACTAAATAGTACAAAATACAGCAATCTTAGGTTATCCCAAGTATTACATTTTGTGAAGCAAGAGTGAAACCTTCAGCAACCAACTTTTTATCTATCATCCAGTCCTGCAATGTTCTCCAAAAAGAATTAGAGAAGTTATATGAAAAAAAAAAAAAAAATGAAAAAAAGTTCTGTATCTTCTGACAAATAGTTACAAAAATGACAAGGAACATTTTCAAAATGAAATTTTAAGTGTAAAAAATTATTGGTAGGACATATGTCATTTAATATTTTAAAATGTGTTTGTGTGTGTGTAAAGTGTGTTTGCTTTTGGGGGAATAGGAAATCTAAGATAAGCTGCTCTAAAGTATTTAACCAAGTTATTTATTTATTAAAATTTGACAGGGGTAACATGACTGGATGATAACTTGTCTTGTATATTTGTTATTGCAAAGTTTATTTTCTATATCAACATCACCAACATACAAAGAAGGAAGGACTGCAGAAATTTTGGTGTAAAAAAAAGGAAACATCTCAATAACATTTTTATACCTAAGGGTATTGCATTAAAGGGATAGTTCACCCAAAAATGAAAATTCTATCATCATTTACTCACCCTCAAGTTGTTCCAAATCTGTATACATTTCTTTGTTCTGTTGAACACAAAGGAAGATATTCAGTTTTTTTTCTGTTTTCTCTTATTGTGACTGCTTTTTTTAGGTCATGGGAGTTATTCAAGGTGCAGAGGGGGATCAGATTGAGAAGGCATTGTACTGGGTTTGCAGCCTTTTGTAATGTTTTTGGGTTAAATGGTGATGGTTAGTGAATTGATGTAAATTGAGTAAGATTTTATATTTTTTAATAAGATTTTATAACTCTTCTTCTCAATTTTTGTTTTAAGGCAGGAACACACCAAGCGGACACCAACTAATTAGTTGCGATGAAAGCAGACTGCGGGGTTTGCTAACGTCGGCAGCATCTGGGTCTAAAGTTGCCCTGACACCCCTGCCTTTAGAGGTCCTCTGCAAGGATCCTCTCTCTTAAAGGGGGTGGGCACATTTTGTTTTGTTTTCTTTTGGTTGTCTTGTAGGTGGCAGTGAAGTTTTGTCCCTTCCTTCAAAAAGATTACTTACCTTGTTGTTGTGAGGCCCAGTTATTTGCAGGTTGCAAACAGGAGTGAAAAAATCTGAGGCTCCGCCTTCACTCGCGTCAAACACGTCTTTGACTCATTTCATGTGTTTGAGTTGTCGAGTTAAGATCTCCGTGTGTGAAAACATGAACATTCACACTGAATAGCCACTTTATAGTACAAAATGAAGTTGTGCTTCTGATGAAATGAGGCACTATCACTGGTTTGTACTTACTTTAAAGCTGCTTGATTTTAAGCAATATAGTGAATAAAGTTCTATATGAAGACATGACGTGACTGGAGTGCTACTTTGCAGAGCTTGTGCTAACATACCCATGTTGTTATGATCAGACGCTTTTCTTACACTTTCTATTAAAAATGCTTGCTGTTTTCTCATTTTTTGTGTGTTTATTTTGTTACTAAGAAGAAATTGCACGGCACATATTTACATATTCATCTAACTGTCGATCTCAGCAGTGTGAGCGGTGTCAGATGTTCGTTTACAGTATATCGCTGGTCACGCATTTCGAACGTCGTTTTACCCCTAAACGAAGAACGAAAAAGAACATCGTTTGAAGTATACCGGGGCCTTAAAGCTTAACTGCTCTGATTGTAGTCTCCTTGCATGGCTAGCGTTGGTCTAAGTGGGTGAATGACAGGCATTCTTTGTCAAGCACTTTTGCTGGAACAACTTTTATTTTTATTTTTTTATTTATTTATTAATATATTTTTTGCCCTAAGAAAACCTGGATCAGAATTGCTGGTTAAATCACTTGTCTTCTAATGGCAATGCTCTGGCTTATTTAAGTGGTGTCTGCCTGTGCATTCTATGTGTAGTCTTGTTAGTATGTTACCACTGTGTGTCTGAGCTCCTGTAATCTTGTCTTCTGCCTGGTTGTTTGTATTTTACCCTGTTTGGATTATCTTGATCTCAGTGTGTTTGGACATTTGCCTGCTTTTGACATCTTCTTGGATTACCCTTTATAAAGACTGCATTTGGATTTTCAGCCAAGTCTCAGAGCAGTGATCGTAACAGAAGACTACACCCTGTTCAGATTCTGCAGTCTCTTTAGATCCAGATCCATCATGGACTCCGTTGACCAGCTCAAAAGAGGAGTAGCCTATGTCCAACGGTTTTGCGAGTTATCATTTCAGGTTTGATGAAATTGCACTGAAGGACATTTTCTGCTATGGACTTAAACCCATTAAGTCATGGCTCCTGGGAGGGGAGAACTACCCACTACAGATGTATATGGATCATGCACTGATGCCGAGTGGCTCCCCATACCTGTAGGAGTGGTGGAGAATGATACAAAAACCCTTAAAAATGTTTTGGGGAGGAGTTATTTGTCACTAGATCCAGGGGCTATGGAGGTGGGTTTATTCTTGTCCCAATCTTCTCCAGCTGGCATGGAGAGTCTTTTGTTGTCACGGCCGCCATGCTAGAATCTGTAACCATTATGATCAACATTCTGGACCTGAGGAAGACTATCCATGGGTGTCTGGCACGGATTTCCAGTCCCACTGCTAACGTCAGTACAAGCGGTTAGCATCCCCAGCCAGATAGTCCCAAGTCCGTGGTCTCTGAGACTCTTCTACCGTTGAGTCCGTTTCCTGTGATGGCGGTGGGCATCTTTGTGTGTGTGTGTGGGCCATACACATTTCTCCAGCTCCTCCTGAGACAGAGGACGCAGATGAATCTCTCAGTCTGCCCTGATACTACGAAGGTCATCCCCGAACTCTCAATCTCCCCTGACACGACTACTGAGGTCGTCCCTAAACTCTCAATCTCCCCTGACACAACTACTGAGGTCGTCCCTAAACTCTCAGTCTGCCCTGACATGACCACGGACGTCGTCCCTGATGGCCTACTGCTCCCGGCCAGATTCTGAAGGACTCATCGTTAGATACTTTTCTATCCCAGCCTGAGTGGCTCATGAAGCCCTCTTCACCTGAAAGCGGAATGCTGCCATCAAAGGCTTCGAGTGAGTAGCCTATACTACAGAAATAAATTAAAAATCTTAGCAACTGGTACAGTGCCATGGATGAGACCCTCCATCACTCCACCTGCCCTCATTGCCTCATCTGGCCCGGATGTTGCTGTGGTCTCTTCATCCTCAGTGGGCCCAGAACCAGTGAGAGCAAGAAAAAGACCAAAAGACATTGCATATTTGATCAGAGAGATGGAGGAGAGGGAAGCAGAGAGATCATTTTTCTCTTTAAAAATCGAACATATCCGCCAGCAACTTATGTCCACTTCTGCTGCAAACTCACCTGTCCCAGTTTCATTTGCCCCCACCCATTCACTCTCAGCATTTACCTTACCCTCAGTAAATTAAATTACCAAAGTCATTAAAAATCCAAATCTTCAACCTGCAGATTAGACCCCCTTCCTACTATTCTTGTAAAGGCCACCGTCCCCTCTCAATACAGACATCATTCACTCTTCTCTTACCACTGGAATTGTTCCTTCTTCTCTTAAAACAGCTGCTGTAACTCCAATTCTCAAGAAACCTGGTTCAGACCCCAACAACCTTAATAATTTTAGTCCTATTTAAAATCATCCATCTCCAAAATTCTCGAAAAAATATAGTAGTCAACATTTGAAGTGGATCAAAAAAGTTAACATCAACCGTCAACCGTCTACGTCCCTTCCTCACTCCTCACTTCACTGCCATTCTTGTTCACAGCCTAGTCAGCTCTTGTTTAGATTACTGCAATTCACTTCTGTTTGGCCTCCTGCATAAAACTACAACTGGTCCAAAACTCAGCCACCCGTATTATCACTTGCACCCCCTCTATCCATCACATCACACGTGTTTTACAACAGCTCCATCGGCTCCCCATCACTTACTGTATCAACTATAAAATACTTCTCACTTTTAAAGCCATTCATAATCTCGCTTCAGAGACAATGGAGAGAAATGGAGAAGGAAGAGCAAAGAGAACGAGAGAGACAAGCAAGGGAGGGAAGACAATGTAGCGTCTGGACAAATCAGGCACACAATTATTCATTATATTTAATGAATTACCCATAAACTCACTCTATCAAAGTTCTGTGAACCCATCCCCCTAAAACTGCAACCAGCATCCCAAATGTAGCTAACACACAGGCAGAACTAGGTGTCCTGTTACAGATGCATGGTACTTTTACGATCAGAAAGAATGTTGTAGAGACTAGTGACTCATTCTTTCTGAGAAGGACAAATAAACTCTCTTAATCCTATGAATTCTTTATATAACCACTTGGGAAATGTATAAACATGTATCCAATTTTCCCATCTCATGACTTTCCTTTTATAGGCTTTATTCTATGTATTAATTCTCTCTTTAGAACTATTTTAGTATTAATCTAGGTATAAGAATCTAGAAGGTTCTTCTCTCATTCATCCAATCCAGTTTCTTATGCTAATATCCATGCCAAAGTCACAAAGACTCGTAAAGTTTCCTCTGAGGGGGCAACTCCTTATTGGCTCAGACACCTTAAGAGGGTGTGACATCTTCACCCCTTATATTCACTGATCACAAGATCAAATCTTTTCTTCTCTTTTACTGACAAATGCTGATGTCAAGATGACGCTGTAAGAAGCTAGAAGCTTCTAAGGAACCCCAAGCTTGTGCCAGGCTTCGGCCTAGACCTTCCATTTACCAAAGATCCTCTGAATCCAACTGGTTCTCTTTTGTCAAGACAGTATCAGTAAAGATTCAACGGGAGCCTCCACAAATTGCATAAGGACAGTTTTAATTCAACTTGGAGAGACATGCAAGTATCAAACTTAGTCTCATTAACTGATACATTGAGTATCCTTACCCCTTTTAAAGAAGGGCGTGTTAGAACTAAACTGATGGTTTGCTCAAGGCTGTTGATCTGCTGAATGTCAAACAATGCTGTAACTTCTTGCTTCCTGTACTCTGCTTTAGCTCTCTCTTTCTCTTGGTAAACTGTATGCATGTATGTGTGTGAATGTTAGAGTAGTTTAAGTGTTTAGTCTAGTTAATAAAGTCTTGTTCATGTCACACGTAAATTTGTCTGTGTTTCACACTCATATACTGGAGTCTCTATTCATGCAGATCCTGACTACATGCTCTTAGTAGTACTGTACAATAAGATTGTTATTTCCCATAACCTGGAAATGAACATTTCTTAGAATTAACAAACAATTAACACTGTGTGTTCATTGGACAACAGGTTAATTGATTGTAGTAGTAATTTTATTACATTAAGTTAATTTTATTAACTGATCCAAATATTTATAATTAATTATAAGTAGTTATGATTAATTATTCATATTTATTTTGAGCTAATTTGCTACAAATTTGCTAATTTGAGACTAAAGCATCTTCTGATCATATACAAATTTGGATTTGTGTAACATTTTAAAATATAATTTAATTTATTATAAATACAAATATTTATTATAGCCATATCAATTAATTTCTAGGCATTCACAGTACATTATGTACATTTGGTGATGCTTTGAGATAGTGATATCGTTCATAAATTCATTAAGATATTTATGAATAAGTGATGAATATTGTGTTAATGAGTGGTGTAATGTACACAAAAATCACACACTTTAAAAAAAATTGCGGTCAAAAATATTTCCTCAAAAACAGATTTTCTCAAAAAGATCTTCATTTGTGTTCTGAAGATGAATGGAAGTCTTACAAATTTCAAAGGACATGAGGGTGAGTAATTAATAATATAATTTTCATTTTGAGGTGAACTAACCCTTTAATATGTTAGAAATGTCTTGATTATTTAATGTATGTTTAAATACATTTTTAATGAAAACTAGTTATGACAGTAACTGTGTAAATAATTATATTTCAAAAATGAATTGGATTACATTCACTTTATAATTAGATTTAAAAGTAAATGCAAAACCTGCCTTATGTGAGCTTTGATTATTATATCTAAAAAAATAAATAGAAACTGAATTGAATAATGTGGGCTCTGTTGTTCATTGTAAACTTTGATTTTATAGTAATGTGAAAGTAAGGGCTCCCCATATAGTTTACAGCATTTGCTAAGATAGAATTTTCTTAAGGATAAAAAAAAAATCTAACTGAATTTATTTTAACACAGAGGCACATTTGTTCAAAAAACAGTTTAGTTTAGTTTTCTCCCCCCTACCGTACCATACCCGTTCCGAGCCATGGCTTCAAAACCGAGGTATGTACTGAAACGTCATGTTTGTGTACTGTTACACCGCTAGTTTTTATTAATTTGGTGTTATGCGCAGCTGAGTAAATTACATTTGCTTTACTCAAAGACTATATAGAATAACAAACGTCGCTCATATTGTTTTGAATGGGAGAAAGTGCAACGTGCAATATGGCGGAATGAGTCCTGCCTTCTAAATAAGAGCCAGTTGCAGATTGGTAAAGTCATCGCATCACTGCAGCAGCAGTTAAAAGCTCCGGTTCCTATAGAAACAGTCAGACGTGCGCCTCTGAAAAGAGACACTGCGCATGCGCACATTAGCTTGATCCAGCCTGAAAAGTACATTTTTTTTTGTCAGTATTTGAGTGTTTAGAAACAAAATTTATGAGACAGTTGTTGTCCGATTTCATTTGTGATTTCAAAAATGAAATTTAATCGAAAGCTTGGCAAACAGCTTTGGAGAATTTGATGTTTCCCTATTCAAAGAGATAGGAGCTGCACTTGCATGCCCGAGAGGCGCTTCAAAGATGGCTGCCGAGTGAAATGACTTGGGACTTTGGTTTACTGTATGTGCGTCACATGAAGGTGGCTTTCTGCTGCTTGCAAACAGACTCTATTGAAGAGACGGCGGATTGCCATTCACTTGCTACCTTAATTGCACTCATTATGCGCAAATACACAGCAGGCCAACTCTCTCTTATCCAAGGAAAATCATCATCAACCCTTACATGTGTTTTATCTAAATACATCATAATCGGCTATAAAGCATACAAAGGTTACTTTACTTCTTGAACCAGTGTGCACCCGAATCTGTGTTGCTTTCTCATTCACGTGAATCGCGGCACAGCTCGAGTGCAACCGAACTCAGACCACCTCCTCCAGGTAGTCTTGGGTTCTGTACCCCAATGCACACCAGGGTCCGCATGACCGCTTTCACATTAGCAATTTTTAATGCAAACTGTGCCCCATTGTGAACTAAACTGCCAGTGTGAATATGCCCTAATGCAGTAGTTCTCAACTCTGGTTATGATGGGTAATGGGTAAAAAAAAAAAAACATTTAAAGCATTTTTAGCATAAGGTAAACAAAATGACAAAATGCAATGTATATAGATTTACACAAAATATTTATTTCAAAGTATTATACTGAAATACATTATATTGCCAAATGTTTTGGGAGGCCTGCCTTTTCATGCACGTGAACTTTAATGACATCCCATTCTTAATCTGTAGGGTTTAATATGGAGATGGCCCACCCTTTGCAGCTATAACAGCCTCAACTCTTCTGTGAAGACTTTCCACAAGGTTTAGGAGTGTGTTTATGGGAATTTTTGACAATTCTTCTAGAAGCGCATTGTGAGGTCAGACACTGATGTTGGATGAGAAGGCCTGGCTTGCAGTCTCCACTCTAATTCATCCCAAAGGTGTTCTATCGAGTTGAGGTCAGGACTCTGTGCAGGCCAGTCAAGTTCCTCCACACCAAACTCGCTCATCCATGTCTTTATGGACCTTGCTTTATGCACTGGTGCACAGTCATGTTGGAACAGGAAGGGGCCATCCCCAAATTGTTCCCACAATGTTGGGAGCATTAAGAGTTCCTTTCACTGGAACTAAGGGGCCAAGCCCAACCCCTAAAAAAACAACCCCACACCATAATCCCCCCTCCACCAAACTTTACACTTGGCACAATGCAGCCAGGCAAGTACCGTTCTCCTGGCAACCACCAAACCCAGACTCATCCATCTGATTTTCAGACAGAGAAGCATGATTTGTCACTCCAGAGAACACGTCTCCACTGCTCTAGAGTCCAGTGGTGGCGTGCTTTACACCACTGCATCTGACGTTTTGCATTGCACTTGGTGATGTAAGGCTTGGATGCAGCTGCTCGGCCATGGAAACCCATTCCATGAAGCTCTCTACACACTGTTCTTGAGCTAATCTGAAGGCCACACAAAGCTTGGAGGTCTGTAGCTATTGACTCTGCAGAAAGTTGGCGACTTCTGCGCACTGTGTGCCTCAGCATGCGCTGACCCCGCTCTGTGATTTTACGTGGCCTACCACTACGTGGCTGAGTTGCAGTTGTTCCCAATTGCTTCCACTGTGTTATACCACTAACAGTTGACCGTGGAATATTTAGTAGTGAGGAAATTTCACGAATGGACTTATTGCACAGGTGGCAACCTATCACAGTACCATGCTTGATTTCACTGAGCTCCTGAGAGTGACCCATTCTTTCACAAATGTTTGTAGAAGCAGTCTGCATCCCTAGGTGCTTGATTTTATACACCTGTGGCCATGGAAGTGATTGGAACACCTAAATTCAATGATTTGGAGGGGTGTACCAAAACTTTTGTCAATATAGTGTATATGAGCAACATCTCTATACAATCGAAATTATAAGACATCTACCTCAATCACTCAATATTTGCAATTATACCAAAAGGAGACAGGTGAGTGTTGCCACAGGTATTCATATGCCGAAAAGAAAAGAAAAAAATCAAGGCAAAGTATAGAGAGATAGAAGACGAAAATAGAAGAATTTAACACCACTAAATCAATGAAGATTTTGGAGTTTTGTATGAACATCACCTGTTCAGACAAGTATCTGACATGGGCCACATTTAAAAAAAAAAAAAAAAAAAAAAAAAAAAAAAAAACATTTGGGCAGAAAATCTAATTTGGGCCACATTCATCTGCGGCATGAACGTAGCTTTGATTTCACACAGGTAGATAATTTCTGGTGCCATTTTAAATTGCTGAGCCATTTAAAATGCTTTCTACAAAAAGAACAAGAATAGGGTCTCACATCTGTGTGACTTTTCATATGCATCTTTAAATGTGATTGCAAAAGAAATGTTTTTTTACACTGATCACAATTAAATCGCCTTCCTCCAGAGTGAATGTGCAGGTCACTTCTTAAATTGCTCCTTTTCGTAAACCTTGTGTCACACTCAGATCTTTGTAAATTCTTTCTAGAATGAGTTAGCAAATGACATTTCAGGTCTCTATGATATTTGAAAGTCCTCTCACACCTAAGACAACTGTAAGGCCTCTCTCCAGTATGAACCCTTGAGTGTATGTCAAGGTTTCCTTTAACCGTGAAACTCTTTCCACACTGAAGACAGGTGAAAGGCTTCTCTCCAGTGTGAATTCTTATGTGAATCTGAAGGTTTGCATTGTTTTTGAATGTCTTTCCACAGTGATGACACATGAAAGGTTTTTCTCCAATGTGAATTTCAACATGATTCTTAAGGTGTTTCTTGTCTGTGAAACTTTTTCCACACTGGTGGCATACAGAACAGTTATCTTTTGAGTGAATCTTCATGTGGTAATTAAGGGTTACTGAAAATCTGAAACCCTTTCCACACAGACCACATACAAATGGCTTCTCTCCAGTGTGAATTGACATGTGGTTAGTAAGGGTTCCTTTATGTGTAAAACTCTTTTCACACTGGGAGCATTTGAAAGGCTTTTCTCCAGTGTGAATTCTTGTGTGGCTGTTAAGGCTTGCTTTTTGAGAAAAACTTTTTCCACAATGTTGGCAGGTGTAAGGGCTCTCTCCAGTGTGAACTCTCATATGCACTTTCAGGTTTCCTTTTCGAATGAAACTTTTCCCACATTGTTGGCATGTGTAAGGGTTCTCTCCAGTGTGTATTCTCATGTGATCTTTAAGGCTTCCTTTTTGAGTGAAACTTTTTCCACATTCTTGGCAGCTGAATGGGGTCTCTTTAAAATGAATTCTCATATGGACTTTCAGGTTTCCTTTTTGAGTAAAACTTTTTCCACATTGTTCACAGGTGAAAGGGCTCTCTTTAGTGTGAACTCTCATGTGGGATTTAAGACTACCTTTTTGAGTGAAACTCTTTCCACACTGCTGGCATGTAAATGGCTTCTCTCCTGTGTGAATTCTCATGTGAACTTGAAGGTTTTTATGTTTTATGAAAGCCTTCCCACAATATTCACAGGTCATATTACTTTCTTTATTTTGAGCTCTTTTTCTTTTTGAAGTCTTCTCATTCAGTGAGCAATTCAAGGTTTTTTCTCCAGTTATTAAATCATGTTTAGCATACAGATCTTTGACTTCCTTTTTAGTGTCCTCTTGACTCTCCTCTTTCACTGCCATCAGATCTAAAGCAAAAAAAAAAAAAAAGACAAATAACCTCAGTTTAATGGCACAAAGACACAATTCAAAGTGACACAATTCAAAACTTTCAGACATATAAAGCATAAAAAATGACATGTACACTAGGATATGCATTCTCTACTAAGCTTAAAGCCTTTGCACACTGAGTCCAAAATCCGAAATTTTTGCACGTTAAAAAATAAATACGACCTCACGTTATGTCAGTTACGTTTACACACTGCCTCCGATACTTTAGTCATAAAAAAATTCGCATCAGGTTCAATTTTCTGCGCATCCGTGGCACGCATTTTGGGACGTTTTGACAATTCAGAGCCACCGTACAAGCGAACGCCAAAATCGCCAATGCCATCTGACAAGTTGATCCACATCATCTACAGCACAAAGCAGCAGCACTGTATGACAAACAAAGTGTGGAATACAAAGAGACAGAATATTAAGACAGATTGTGCCAGTAGCAAAGCATCAAACTGAACCACTGAAGTAAACTTTGAAACGCTTGAGATAATCAAGCAGCTCCTTGATGAGGTGAATCTCCTTTCTCTCTATGCAATCTCGGGATTCGATGGACCCAATATTTAGAGGACAACTGAATCATGCTCACTGCTTGAAGACTTCATTTTGTATTGTTTTGCGAATTTTTTCACAACGGATTCGCATCGGACTCAGTGTGCAAGGTCTCTGTGCATGACAAATTTTTAGGATTACGAATACGAAAAAAAAAAAAAAAAAAATTTCAAGTGTGCAAAGGCCTTTACTCTTCTCAACATTGTTAAGTCTTAGCTTTGTTTGATATGTCCCAAATACTTTCAAGTAGGGCTGGGCGATTTTCCAGATTTTTTGAGATTAATTCGAATTTAATGTTTTGTCTCAATTTTATTATTTTTTAAATCGAGAAATCACGATTTTGAATAAAAATGTTAGCGTTACAATTAGACATGTTGACAATACAGCAATGAAAACCGCATTAGGAGAAGAAAATGATCAGACCTCATGATGGGCGCCGGCGCACCTAATTAACCGCTCTATGAACGTAGAACCTATCACTATTCTTAAGTGGCTGTTCATTCAGAAATGCATTATAAAAATGAGACACAGACAGCAGAATGAGAAAAAGGGCAAAGTTATTAAACGTGAGTTTACATATCTTTTTTTAACTTGACCGCCGTGTTTTTAGAATGCCGTTTCATGAGTGAGACACTGCAAAAGATGTGCGACCAAAGTGCAACACCTAAACATATCCGCCAAAAATAAAAACAATAGGACGAATACTGCAATGGAATGCAAAAACCTGTAAAGGACTTCCACTGTATGTTTGATATTTCATGTTTTTGCATGATGGTGACAGGCTGAAAGCTGCTGTTGTTTTCTGTTTTTACCAAGCATTTGCTGTTAATAATAGCCTATTACTGGAGTTATTTATTGCTATTACTTTTTGGCTAAGAAATATTTAACATTTTCTTATTTTATATATTTCTGAGTAAATAGGATGTGTTTAAGATAAGTTTGTACAACATTTGCCTTCATATTTCAGGCATATTTTCTGCAAAGATATTTAACATGTATGTTTTTCTTTTACACCATGTTGATAACTTCATGTGTGGTGCACTTGGAATGGAACTTTTTTATAACCAGATTGTTAATAAAGAGAATGTTACTTAAATCATATCGTAGCTACGTTTTTAAGTTGACTAGTTAACCCTTAAATGCATACCTCGGGTCTTTAGTGACCCGGGACGTCGTTCACTACCCTCCTCCTCGTTCATTTTTTAAAGTTAGACATCAACCTTCTTGGTATTCCTCAATCAATTCATTATAAAGAATATAACAAGAAAAAGATCATAAAATTATAAAATAATGCCTATTTTTGTATTAATTTTTTGTAAAAAATTGTATAGGGTCACAAACGACCCGAGGTGTGTATGAATGTATGTATATTTTTCTGCACAACAATAATTTAATCTTAGATGACGGAATAAGTGCAAATCCTTTATTCCACAAGGTGGCAATGTCTGATACACAATGCTGAAGTGACAACTCATTCAAACAGAAAACGAAATAATAAGAAAAACGTGAAATGGCTCAGCAATTTACTGCAAAACAAGTACTGAACGCAATCAAATATGACTGTAACTGTTACTGGATGTATCTGGTGAAGCTGTTAGCGATCGAAATATTGATTTTGAAGATGTTGAAAATTATATACTTTTGAGAATACGTTTGAGATCGTGAATGGGCTCATATTCATGACCTCAAACATAAAACTAGCCCATTATTTGCTTAATTTACTGAGAAATGAGCTCTGACGAGGACAGTGATGATGGCATAAAACATCTGCTCAAACTGAGCCCTTTCAAGCTCCAAAAGGTAACAAAATACGACTTATTTTATTCTTCTGTAATTGTTTCTTTAATATCATAGGAGTTTTATATTATCACGACAGGTAGAGATCCTTCCGTGTTAGATATTGATCCGGGTCGATAAAGACCCGAATATGTAAGAATGATTGGCGAAACAGTCATGCATTTAAGGGTTAAACAGTTAAAGTTATTTAAAAAATTTTTTTTTATTTTTTTGCCATCGCCCAGCCCTACTTTCAAGCTGGCAATAATCAAACACCTCTTATCAAAAACAAAGAACAAAAAAACAGAAGAAAACCAGAAGAACTAGTCAGGTATAAACCAATCTCAAATCTGCCATTTGAATCTAAAATATGAGACAAATATTGTCCTCTTAACTATGTTCAGTTTGGCAGAAACAGTAATTGAAGAATTTCAGTCAGGATTTAGGCCCCATCCGTCAGAGTTATGTTCTGTTTTGGTTGGTTCTTTGTGTTTTGATTCTGCCTTCGTCTCATTTATTAGCCCATTAGTTCCCTTTGTTTGCTCCATGTATTTATACCATGTTCTCCTTCATTCTCTGTCGTATTCGTCTATGTATATGGTGTTTTCCTGAGTATCTCCTGAGAGTTTATTAACCCATTTGTGCCCAAATTTTTCTGAATGGTTTCATGCTATAGTCCTGTTAATAGTGTCCTATGTGAACATGTTCTGCATTTATTTTCCCCAGGTTTTTTTTTCTTTCTTGTCATTCAAATCATATTTGAATGTGCGGCAACTATAGTTGCCAGTGGGCAAATATGTTGTATGCACCCCCTCAATGTAAAATTTATATAGGAGAACATTTGGCATCTAACTCAAAATAACTGCTTTCAACTGATCAATCTTTATTCTAAAACAGATTTATTATGTATAAAAGTCGAAGAACATTCGATTTGAACCCAAAGCTGCATCTAGCTTATAATCTCTTGAATATGAAAAAACAACAAATCAATTTGTTCTAAAGTGGTGAAACAAAGTGTAGAACAAAGTACAGCCATTAAGTTGCCCTAGCAGGGCAGTGTGCATCAAAAAGTTAAATGAAAATAAAAAAAAAATAGATGAAATGAAGAAAAACACATGGGACATGGGGGTGGGACAGTAGAGCTGTGGAAAGATTGCTCTCTCATCTCCTCCTTTTGACAGATTTATTCATTATATTCTATTTTTAGAGATGTCAATTAAAGGGTGAAGTTATACTCAAGTTACTGAAGTACTGAAGTTAAAACAACCCAAAAAGTTTGTATGAAAATGGACAAACCCAGCAGTTGGGTTAAATGTTTGCCCAACCTGCTGGACAGATTTATTTAACTCAACTATTGTTTAAAAATTACTGTATTGCTCGCTTAAAATAACCCCAAAGTATGTTGGAAATTAACCTTTATTTAATGTTTAATAAATGAGCATTTATTAGTAAGTTTAAAGGTCCCGTTCTTCGTGATCCCATGTTTCAAACTTTAGTTAGTGTGTAATGTTGTTGTTAGAGTATAAATAAAATCTGTAAAATTTTAAAGCTCAAAGTTCAATGCCAAGCGAGATATTTTATTTAACAGAAGTCGCCTACATCGAACGGCCAGTTTGGACTACATCCCTCTACTTCCTTCTTTAATGACGTCACTAAAACAGTTTTTTGACTAACCTCCGCCCACAGGAATACACAAAAAAGGGGGCGTGGTCTTGTTGCGCTCCCACGGAGAAGAGCAAGAGTTGCGTTTGTAGAGTGTGTTTGTCGCCATGTCGTCGAAACGCTGTTATTTTCATCCCGCAGTCCAATCACCAGGTCTGATTCCGGCTCAAATTGATAGGGTAAAATTAAAGACATGTTTACAATAACACTGAGCGCATGCATCTCCACGTTATGGTCAGAGGCGTGACTTTTCCGGGCAAGGAGCGCTCTCTATGGCTCTGGGTGCGCTCAGAGCTGTCGAATCACAACACAGGAACCGCTGGCACAATCAGAACTCGTTACGTATTTCTGAAGGAGGGACTTCATAGAACAAGGAAGTCATCAGCCCGTTTTTATGACAGTGGAAACAGCGGTATACAGATAAGTAAATTATGTGAAAAATACTGTGTTTTTTTACACGCAAAACATGAACACATGTTATATTGCACACTATAAACACAATCAAAGCTTCAAAAAACCACGAAAAACGGGACCTTTAATGAATAATAATTAAACAATAGACATTTATTAAATTGCTTATTAATAAATATTAACCTTTTGATTATTATTGTTGCCTCAAGTAATTTTATCTGATTTTTAATTTCCAACCCATTTTGGGTTCATTTTAAGCCAAAAATATAGTAATTTTTAAACAATAGTCGAGTTAAATAAAACTGTCCAGCACGTTGGGCAAACATTTAACCCAACTGCTGATTTGTTCATTTTCAACCCAGCAATTTTTAGAGTGTATGTTTTAGGTAGGATATTATGAAAGCAAAAAGCACTAAACAAGACCAATAACCTTGATTTATTAATCTATCCACAGTATACCACATTTCCCCATGATATATGTACTTACAAGTTATTTGCCCACCAGGAACTATAGTTGCCGCTTGGACTTTTGACTAAATATGCCAAAAACTATAGATGTCTTGTAAGATTTGACCATAGACCACAACATTATCTTTGCACAGCTTGAGCTTTATGTTGGCATTTGTGAACAAGCATTAGCATGGTTCAGGTCCTATTTATGTGACCACTACCACTTTTTTTAAGTAAATGAAAGACGTCTCACGTTCTCTTTTACATTTCGAATTGAAAACAAATCTTCTGTCATTGTCTTGTCAGTCAGCCAGCTTCTCACTCTTATGATAAATGAAATCTGACTCCTGCTGCTGAGCTGATCTGTCTGGCGACTCTCGTTCGGCTCACACTGAATTGAGCAGACAAGTTTTTATTATAGTGTCTGTACTGTAACTGAACTAAATTAATTTTATTACAATAAAAAAACGACGGTGGAGGCAGTGCCACGGTGGGCAAGTGATGTAGCCGGTGTTCCTGTTGAACTTTCGCAGCAAGCCTACCCCCAATCCACCACAAACACATGTACGAGTTAAAATGCAATTTATTATCATGCAAAAAACAAACAAACAAAAAAAAAACACCAACAAAAAATAAAATAAATAAAAACAACTGAAAATACAATCTTTTGTGTAAAGTAATTATACTGTAATGCTAAAACTGTAGTATTGTGTGTATTAAGACCCATCAAAACCTGATGTGAAATCCACAAATCAGACAGGTTCCTAAATATAAATCGATTTTTTTTTTTTTTTTGATTGGTTAAAATTAATGGAGAATATCTTATTTTTCCAAAGGTGCCTATGTGTCAGCATGTCTGTCCACAAGAGGGATCTACTCCATGTCAAATAAAACCACTTTAATTAAGACAATCATATGACATTCTTCAAAAATATTGTTCATTTCTGTAGAGCTGGACATTTTAATAAGTATCAAAGTTCAGATTTAAAAATGAAACCAACCTGTTTGTCTCTCAATATCTTCTTGTTTCACTCTTAAGGTTTCTTCTTCTTCTTCAATCTTTATGTCTTCACTCTCCTCTTTAATAAACGCCATCTTTATAATAGTGTAACATGGATCTCAGTTGCTTCACCAGGAGTTTTTCTGTGTGTTTGGACAATCTGTGAGAATAAATAACAGAAAGAAATCTAAATCTGTGTGCGTTTCAATTAGCTCCCTAGTTCAGTAGTCAACACACTGAATATTTTATATACATATACACACACACACACACATATATTATATACATACATACATACATGTTCACACTACATGTATGCTTTACATTTGATATTTATCAATTTGTGTATTACATTTAACAGGTTACAGTTTTATGAAAACATATGCAGTTGGTTTGTAAAAAAAAAAAAATTCTCATTACAAATGTTTGTGTTTTCGTCGTCGCCGTGATTCATGCGCTTCGAATCAGGTTTCTCTCATCTGTACTAGTCAGTGACCGATTCATGATAGTGAGCGACTTGTTAGGCGCCTTTTGTTAATCATGTGTGGATGCATCAACAAAAATAACGTTCTTTAATGTTATATAAAGCATAACGTTACATTCAATAATATATTTTTAACTGTACATCTCTTGTAAAACTTTGTAAAATTGATTAAACAGTTTGAATCGATTTAGACCGTTTAAATGCTTAAAATACAAACCTTTCTGCCGAATTGCAGCAGTGCGGCGCCGACTTGTGACGTCATGTTGTCACGTCAATATAAAAGTCCTTTTCTTCTTGTTTTTTTTTAGCGCATCGGATATCGCCACTTACTGTGCTGTTATGCAGACAGGATTTATTTAAGATATTATATTAATTATCTCTTTCATATGTACACACTTATATATTCATACATGTATTACTTGTTACTCTGTCCCAACTCTAAATCCACCAGAGCTCAAATAATATATATATATATATATATATATATATATATATATGTATGTATACACACACATATATATATATATATATATATATATATATATATATATATATATATATATATATATATAATGTGTGTGTGTATACACATATACTGTACACACACACATCATATATATATATATTTATACAACAGTTCTGTCTGGTTCTTGAATCTGATTGGTTGATAGCCATGCGATATTTCAGTGATAACAGCACTCCTACTGCCTTTTCACCGTTTGTATCACTCCGCTTGAAGTGACCGTCATGGCGGCCGATCAAATCAACCGTAATTTTTACAAATACTACTTCTTTTACCACGAACTGTAGTTTTAATAGTTTTTTAGGCGAGAATGTAGTTGTTTAGACCTGAAATATGTGACTCATATTTAATAACAGAGCCTATTTTACAATTTGTTTTGACGTTTTCGGAGCTGCGAGCTCGAGTGCGTCAGCGGCCGTTCAGTGCTTCTGTAACCGCCGAGAACAGCTTCATCTCGGCCAGTGCCTCGGGGATTTGCCGCTGGCTCTTATAGTGGTTAAACATGAGACATGATTCAATTTGATTACATAGAACGGGCAATCTTTGGTCTTATTAATCTATTATTTGTTCCAGAGCAAGTCAAATTGTGCTATATTAAATTTGATAATAATAAACGTTACGTTACATCCTTATATAGCACATTGGCTACAACTAGACGGGACATATCAGACTCTTCTCCGCTTCAAATACGTAAAACATTAAACTTTATAAACATGGTTTTTTGAGTAAAGAAAACGCTTTACAATTTTTTTTTCAAACATCAGATCTTTATTTACCTTTGCATTGCACAGAGGAGATGTCCAAACTGCGTGCGCACTTTATTCAGGAGGTGAGGCGGATTAATTGAGGCTTGATTGACAGTTTGAGGATCCAATGGAGTTAGGAGGTTTTGTCACAAGCTCTTTAAAATCCTTTTCATTCGTTAAATATTTGTAAAACCCACATACAAGCGAAAATGGTGACCTATTATTATATTTTTTTTAATAACTAGTGCTTTATGTTTGACTGAACTGTACAATTGTGCTTATTTGTTGTTCTAAATATTATTGTTAATAAATATGATTTTATATAAATATGTCCATTAAGTAATATGGATTGAGTGAACATTACATTAATACGCCATTAGATGGCGGCAACACTTTACAGGAGAATGAGTCTGTCAGTCACAAGAGACTTTTAAATTGAAAGGAACTTTTGCAAAAGGAAGTTGTTTTAGCGCTGTGGTGTAATGGATTTTATGGAAAATTCCCAAACTGTAAAAAAGGACAAATACAAAGATCGCTTTCCTCAGCGGACATTCAAACGGACTTGTATAAAGGATATAATATTATGGACATCGACTTGAAGAATGAATGTAATGCAATATACCAGACACAGGTAATAGCCTACTCTCTCTCTCACTCTCTCTCTCTCTCTCTCTCTCTCTCTCTCTCTCTCTCTCTCTAATACTGTACAAATGTGTTTCAATGAAGCGACTCAACGTTCCTTCGTTACTAGTTCTAAAGTGACGTTTTAGAATTAGTAACGGAGGCTTGGTCCAACTGTCAAATTGAGATTTGAATCCGTGGCGGAAGGAAGTAGTGCTGCACAAAAGAGGGTTTCAAAGACACTCAGTTGTTGTTCTTATTTATTTACACACTCGTGCCGTCGAACTGTTGTATAAACGCAATATCACACTCGTAGCCATGCGATATGGCTGTATATCAGCACGCTGTGATTACCTACGGACGAATCACAGCGTGCTGATATACAGCCATATCGCACGGCTACGAGTGTGATATTGCTCATATATACACATATACACACAGAGCTGGGTAGATTACTTATGAATTGTAATCAGTTATATAATCTTTTGGATTACACATTTTTGGTAACATAATGTGACTACTTTTGGATTACATTTAGATTACTTTTGTGCCCCCCTTACACTTAGACTGCAGTCGCACCTTTACCATTAAGGGACAATACTTGCCCCCTAAATTGATTTTCCAGTGCATATTTTTACCTTTATGAATAACTTTATAAAATAAATGTTTTAAATAAAAATGTTCTATAGAGAAATATGCAATGATGGTAAACTACGTAAAAACTTTTAAATATTAAACTAAAACTCCCATTAGGTGGCAGCAAGTCACTGTTTTTATGAGTGAGTCATTGAGTCATTCATTCAGTAACCAAACAAGTGGCTGTGAATGAATCATTGAATCATTGACTCTCACGATTTGTTAAAAGCCGCAGAATTGTTCGCGAAACACAGAAGTGTGTTGTAGTTCTGCTGTGGTTATACTATTTTGACAGATACAGACTTTTTAAAGTGCAATGCATGGACAGTTAATACTTAAATGCTAACACTAACATACCTGTTAGTGTTTGCTGATAGTAACACTGAATAAAACAAAATCAAATTTTAAAACATATTTACTTGAGGTCAGTTATCACACAATTAAGGTGGAAACACTAAGGGGCCTATTTTAACGATCTAAGCACATGGTCTAAAACACACCGTGCAAGTACATTTAGGGCATGTCCGAATCCACTTTTTGCTAGTTCAAGGATGAGAAAAATGGTCGATGTGCCCAGTGCATGGTCTAAAAGGGTTGTCCCTATTCTCTTAACGAGTAATGGGTGTGTTTTGGGCGTAGCATACAATAAACCAATCAGAGTCTCATCTCCCATTCACATTAAACGCCAGATGCACTCGCGCCATGGCGGATTCGCTATTTACATGGTGGAAATTGCAAGTGGGAAAAACTGAATGCTTCTCTAGTGAGGAAATGGATCTGCTCTTGCGCGAGGTTAAAGTGCACCACAAGACCATCTACGGGACAAGTCAGATATCACCAAAGCATTTTTATCTTTATGCACACAATAATAATCTTTTACATTGTAATCCGCTGTGCGTCCCTGTGTGTGTACTAAACAGAGTATGCGCGTGTTGTTCACCCGCATATAGGTACATACTACTAACGCTCTATTTAAATAACAAAACACATATTGCGCCATCAACTTTAGACCAGGTTTCAGTTGGTCAATGGTGCAGTGAATTTCAGTTGCCTCAAAATAGCAACCAACAATACACCTGAACATACCTTGTTTTTAGGCCAGCACGCCCATGGGCGCACAAATGGGCGTGAGTGCATTTGTTATGTACACAACGTGGTGCAGGACTTGAAAATGATAACTGCGTCATGATGAGGCCTATAACATCTGTTAAGAACAATCCTCTTCATACATTGTTTGGGGTCACAATCACACCATGCAAGAAGAATCTGTCCTGCTGTCAAAAACTCACTAGTGTGTGTTTTGTGCAATCAAAATGCATATTCAAATGAATAATTATCCCATACTTTATATTATTTTATTGGTCACTGACCAATAAAATAATTTATTAGATGAATTTAATATCTTTTTGACTGTGAAGATGTTTCATGCAAGGAATAAATCAAATAAAATTCCATAATTGTGGCCTAGACACAAACTGCATCTATTCAAGCTCTGCAACTTTGATGTCACAAAAACATTCTAGAACTCTGATGAGCATTAGGTGAAATCTGAATAACTGTAATCAGAGTTTTGAAGTGAAAAGGCTGAATACATTTACAGACCAACATCTGAGAAATATGGAAAACACTAGTGCCACAGCACTTAATGCGTTTGATAAAGCGGAGAACTTTCTGACGTCATCATCAAGGCAAATGACACAGAGTTTTATATTTTGGCTTTCCCCAGCTGCCTTGGAGCATTGGATGGGAAGCATGTAGTCATCGAAGCCCCTCCATCCATTGGGTTCCTAAACAACAACTACCAAGGGAACTATCAACAACTACCAAAAAACTACATTTTCAATAGTTCTTCTTTAAGTTGTTGATGCCAGGTATCGTTTCAGGGTTTCACATAGGTTTGTGACTATGGTAGAAACAGTAATGGAGGAACACTGGCTGCCTCTGGCTTTGGATCTGCCCTATGCTAGAGCACCCTGAGGATACCTAAATACTCTCCCCTCCCAGGAGTAGAGCATATTGGAGCCTTGCCGTATGTGTTCCTCACACATGAGGCATTCCAGTTGCACCGTAACATCCTCCGCCTTTACCCTGGACACAACACTGGAGAAAGTTTTAAATTTTCGTATTTCCCATGCTCAGAGAATGGTGGAGTGTACATTTGATGTACTTGCAGCACAATGGAGAGTATATTGCAGGGTACTAGGAGTGTCTCCAGCGGTAGCTGAGAAGCTTGTGAAGGCCACCTCTATGCTCCACAATTTCTTGAGGAGGGATTTGCTTACAGCTCCTGCTCCAACTCTGACAACAGAGCCATCTTTACGAATGCAGAATGCACCCCGGCTTGGCACCAACAATGCCAGTAGAGATGCTGTAGCTGTGAGGGATAGGTTTGCTGAGTACTTCATGTCTCCAGCTGGTCGAGCTCCCTAGCAAGACCACTACTGATGCAGTATCATTTCTCAAAATAACAATAATAATTCCATCACTATTAAACACAAAACACACTTTACACAATTGACCCTTCACCGGGAGTTTGATTGACAAGCGATCTAACTAATCAGAACGCCGAATCCGCCATTTTGTCCAACAAAGCAGTCAGGAGTTAGAAGATTAACCTCAGTGGACTTAAACTTGAAAAATGGTGTGTATTGACGTCTTTCTGCGTTTGAAACAACATTCCTTCTCATGTTCATTCATGTTTATTTGATGCTATAAATGAACTAGTAGGAAGAGACAATCGGTTTATGAGCCTCTCCCACTACAGCAATCTTGTCATAAAACATTTAAAACAGGCCCTAACACCTGCTTTTGACCAGTACCAGTTTACATACCGGGAGAACAGATCAAAGGAGGATGCCATTGCTATTGTGCTTCACATACTTTCGGAACACCTGGAGCACAAAACATATGGAAAGAAGATAGGGGTGAGTAAATCGTGGGATCATTTTCATTTTTGGGTGAACTATCCCTTTAAGTAAACAATCTTTGATAGCACCAGCTCTCTCTGCAATAAATCTGACTTATGCAACCAGTTAACAGATCAAATATTCACATATCCCTGTGATATCCCAGATTAAAGTTATTTTTAAAGTAACCAACAGTTTAATGTTTAACAGTTTGCGAATGACTCAATTGTATCCTAATTTAGTTACTTGGTGTTTGGTAACAAAGGGCCTACTTTGCATCAGCAACACTGACTCAATGTCATTCATAAGAAGATAACTGATGGCACCTGTATTTATAGAAACTAGTTTCTAACTAATGAATCATTTGATTGTTAAACATAAATATAGAAGGCTGCTGCTAGGTATAATTGTTTTCAAGAACATTATGTAAATTGGTAAACTATGTAACCTGGGCTACTAAAACAAACACCAAACCTTATAGCAATTTATGCAAAAAATGTATTTTGTACCTTGGCCACCTTCTTCCATATGGATAATTTTCTGTTCTGATCTCAACAAGTACTACTGAGTAGGCACAAATCATCATGTGGAATTCTTACAAAGTATTTTACAGTATTTTAAAACTACAAAAATCCAAAACAATAAAGTATTTTTGATACAAAATATTAAGTCATTTTCATCAACCCTATCAAATACCAATTACAAAATACTATTTTATATTTGAAATATGTATTTGAAATACATGTATCATACTGCTCATTCCTGCTTGTGCGAGCTGTCTGATGCCCCCATTGTTAGTAGTTGTCTGTGTTGCATAGTGTATTTGTTATTTTGGGAAAGCAATGAAGGGAGAGGTGTGTTGCTGGGATGTGTTTGGGCATCGATTTTAAATATCAACAGTGTTTCTCAGAAATTGCTTACCGCACCTTTAAGTCTTAATATAACATAATAAGATTAACATAATATGAAAAAACAGGCAGACATGTAGAGAGAAAGTTTGAGACAGTGTTTAGCTCTTTTTGCAACATATAGCTGGAACCAGCTCCAGATGTCATCAGGGGAGCCCCAAAAGTAGCCATAAAAAACATGTTTACCTGTGCATTCATGCACAAAAGATGAATCAAATAATGTAGTGCAATGTTTACATTCAGTTGATGTCCTGCATATTTTCTGGTGTCATTTTAAACTGCTGAGCTATTTAGAACTCTTTCCACAAAAACTTCTGAATCTGTAAGTGTGATAGCAAAAGATATGTATTACACTGAACAAAAGTGCCTTCCTCCAGAGAATTTGTCCATTTTGTAAACCACTTACCACATTCATAACACTATAATTTCTTTACAGAATGAGTTTGCAAATGACGTTTCAAATCTCTTTGATATGTGAAACTCTTCTCACACTGAAGACATGTGAAAGGCTTCTCTCCAGTGTGAAGCCTCAAGTGAGTATGAAGGTTTCCTTTAACAGTGAAACTCTTTCCACACTGAGGACAGGTAAAAGGTTTCTCACCAGTGTGAACTCTTAAGTGAACGTCAAGGTTTGATTTGTTTATGCAACTCTTTCCACAGTGATGGCACATAAAAGGCTTCTCTCCGATGTGAGTTTTTACATGCATCTTAAGCCGTTTCCTGTCTGTGAAATTCCTTCCACACTGATCACATTTAAAGCAGTTCTCTCTTGAGTGAATCTTTATGTGCTTATTGAGGGTTATTTTACATCTGAAACTACTTCCACACTGACCACATATGAACGGTCTCTCTCCAGTGTGAATTCTCATGTGAGTTCTAAGACTTTCTTTTCTTGAGAAACTCTTTCCACACTGTTGGCAAATGAAAGTGCTCTCTCCAGGGTGGCTTCTGATGTGGGCATTAAGATTTCCTTTATGTCTGAAACTCTTTCCACACTGATTGCAGGTGAAAGGCTTCTCTCCAGTGTGAATTCTCATGTGGATTTCAAGGCTTCCTTTTTGAGTGAATTTTTTTCCACACTGTTGGCAGGTGTAAGGGCTCTCTCTAGTGTGAACCCTCATGTGGACTTTAAGGTTTTCAGTTTGACAGAAACTCTTTCCACAATGCTGGCAGATAAAATTACTTCTAGTTGTTTTATTTTCAGTCTGTGAGCAAATAGATTTTTCTCCAGTTATGAAATTGTGATGTTTCTCATGCTGATCTTTCTCTTCCATTTCATTCAGTTCTTGATTCTCCTCTTTCACTGCCATCAGGTCTAAGGCAAAAAAAAACAAAAAACAATTTAACCCTAGTTTAATGGCATAAAGCAACAGACATAAAAAATTTAGACATATAAGCATCAAAACCAACAACATACAACTAAGTTCTGTACCAACTTAGCTACTGAAAGAGGTGTTACATGTAATCTCAGAACATATTCTCAATTGCTGGTTATTTATAGACTGATAAAATACTTGTAACCAGAAGTTTTATTGCGATTAGGTTTAGTTGATAAGGTTCACTGCAAAAAAATGTTTTCTTACTTAGTAATTTTGTCTTGTTTCCAATCCAAATATCTAAAAATTCTTAAATCCAGATGCTTTTACTGGATAAGTAAAATGATATAAGATATTTATTCTTGTTTTCTGGGAAAAAAATCTAAATGAAGTGAGTTTTTGCTTAAAACAAGCAAAATTATCTGCCAATGGGGTCAGAAAAATAACTTTGTTGCTGTTTGAAACCTTGTTTCTTGTTTCGGTCCAAAACAGAAACAAGATTATTTTTCTTACCCCAGTGTGGAAGTAGGATCTTCTCAGGTTCACTTGAAGGCAGCATTTGTATTTGTCTGGTAATGTGATCTCAACATGTCCACATGAGGCGACCCGCTCTATGTCATATATTACCACTTTAATTATGACATTCTTCAAAAATATCATTCATTTCTGTAAGAGGTGGACATTTAAAAAAAAAAAAGAAAAAAGGAAAAAAAAAAGGATCAAATGACTTCAGTTTTGTGAATGAAACCAACCTGTTTGTTCCTCAGTATCTTCTTGTTTCACACTGAATGTTTCTTCAATCCTCATGTCTTCACTCTCCTGTTTAATAAACGCCATCTTTATAATAGTGCGTCACATGGATCTCAGCTGCTTCACCTGTTTTTCTGTGTTTGGACACTCTGTCATGTTTAAGATGAAAATAATTAAAGAAAGAAGATATAAAAATAATGGTGTGTCTCAATCAACTCTCTAGTTCAGTAGTCAGTCAGAGTAAGAGTTAATGGCCTTAAATGATCTGATTAGCCAAAAAAAAAAAAAAAAACTAGTGCAAATTAAATAAACACAAAATACACTTTATATTTAATTACAATTTAGTATTTAATGATTTGTAGATTATATTTATTATATTACACTTTCATATATTCATTTGCAGTTGGTTTGTTAAACTTGTCTTTATTATGTTCTCGTTGCATTTACACTGTTTTGATCGGCAGGTCTCGTCAGCGCGCGGTGATTCGAGTGATTCGGATCAGTGAATCATTTTGCGGAGCTTTTAATTCAATTGACTCGGAGTTTTGAAAAGCTCCATCATACTTGCCAGTGACAATGAGAAGGACCTTTTCTGTGTGTGGATGCGCTTTACTCACAAAAATGAACGTTAATAGATGTTAAATAAAACACCACAATGTTACATTAAATAATAAAAATATTTTTACATCGCATTTATAGCCTAACTATAAAATAGACATCGATTTTAAACACATTAAATGCTTAACACAAACCTTTCTTAAGCCGAATAATAACAGAGCAGGAGCACGATGCACCCTTATGATGTCATATCACCACACCAAAATAAAAGTCCTGTTCTAAAATGATAAAAGTGCAAAATGTAAATTTTTTTCTCTCTCACTAATATAAAAATATATGTCAGAAGAATTTAAAGTCGAATGTTTGGTGAAATGCTATTTAAATACGTTTTGTCCAATGATGAGCTGAAAATAATAAAAAACCAATAAATAACTAAATAAAAATGTTAACACAGAAGCATATAAAAATACATGGCATAAATGACTTTTACAAAAAAAAAATAAGGCATTTAGAGTTGAATTCTTGGTTAAATTCATATTTAAATATTTCTTTAAAAAAATAGTGTAAAATAACCAAAGTGAGTTCATTAGAATTGTTAGAATGGAAACTTTCTTTCTTTCTTTCTTTCTTCCTTTCTTTCTTCCTTTCTTTCTGCAGCAGCACTGCACTTCCTTTGATGTTTGTCTATTATGTAGTCAACTATTTTAAGACATGGTACCAGATTAACACACATAGGACAAAGCGCCAGGTCATTAGCTCATTCAGTATGCTGTTTGCTATGGACATTGTCTTTTTTCTCCACAGCATATGTCTGGAGGGCAGACAGGGCTTCCAAAATCTCTGGCAGCAGGTAATGTACCACCTTCATGCTATCAGTTTGAGCCTCCCATCTTGTTGTTGAGAAAGATTTCACCTTTAGATGCTTCACATGTTGCTATAGTACTGCCCAGCATTGCACATATGAGCTTAAAAGATTAATTATACAATCTCTGCAGAACACCAAAGAAAGAGACTTGTGCCAAGACCAGGTTGCATAGTACTGCAATGTGACTGCTGCATAGGAGACACTATGTTTTGTTGTTCAGCTGCAAGATTCCTGCCTAAACTCATTGTCATAGGATTTGCCTTGACAATCTGAAATCTTTAAGTTGTGCTTTTCAAGTTTTTCCAAAAGGGTATTTTATAGACCTTTTCCAGATGTGTCTTTGTACATCAACGAATCCACAGAAGTGTTCAATGATGAAGGCTCCAACAGAAGATTCACAATTCTCATCGCTCTCGCCTTAAAGCGATAAGGGGAGGAAACAGGTGAATATGGAGACTGCTGGTGAATAGGGATTTATTTATTTAAACTTGAAAATTTACCAATAAATTATTATTACAGCTATTTTTTTGCATTGAAAGTTTTCTGTCGCAAGTTTTATTCGCTTGGGACACTAACAAAAAACCTATGTATGACATTTAACTGTGTTCTTATTATTAATAAGTACTGTTTTTAATATTTTTGTGTTGAATTGATATAATTAAATATAATTGTTCAGGCCCTACAGGTTTTGGAACATTAGCTGTCCCACATTTTTTGAGATGAGCAGTGTTCAGGTAAAATGGGCCAGCTGATCAGCAAGAATGGGCCAGTCAAACTACAAAGTGAGTAACATTGCATTTAAATTACATTAAAACATCAGTTTCAATCAATTTCATCAATAAAACATAAATGTCATGAAAAATGTAACAATAACCTGAACAACTAGCGTGTGCGTGTGTGTGCAGTCTGAAGGTTTTTCAAAAACTTGACAAATAAAGCCGTCCAGGGTCAAAAAACTAAAATTTTAGTTTTGTGATAAAGAAAGTTCTAATTTTTTTTTCAGCCTGTGAAACTTTTTCAGTTAATTAAAATGTATCTGATCACTCTGCACAATACTCTAAAAACATGTGAATCAACACCACAACAACTGAAGCAGCTAACTTTGCG
The DNA here is from genome assembly GCA_036281575.1 of Ancherythroculter nigrocauda. Lineage (NCBI taxonomy): Eukaryota > Metazoa > Chordata > Actinopteri > Cypriniformes > Xenocyprididae > Ancherythroculter > Ancherythroculter nigrocauda. The sequence continues at coordinate 26,999,991 of VTFQ01000011.1, read as the reverse complement.
AAACACAAAATTTATGTCACTGCCAATACTTTTAACCATGGATGTACAGTGTAGGAGAAAGTTTCAGCAACGTAATTCACACAACTCGCCACAGGAGTTCACACTTGAATTTTAAATATATATTATAAACTTTGTTTTTAACAGCAGATGGCGCTCTTGCAGGGGTGCACATAACTGGTGTTCATGCATGGTAAAAATAAATGATTTGCATCAGAAAACATGGAGGGAAGCGCTTTTGAGTGCCACCATTTTTGAGGACCGGTTCACAGGGTGACGTTTACTTACTGGAGTAGGATTTTTCTCCATCGTTCGGAAGATAGCAATCATGATGATAAGTGTGTTCTTTAATTATTAGGGGTGCAACGGATTGCAGTTAATCCATGATCCGTATAGATAGAACCCAACAGTTTAGCACGCATGTGATTCGTGGATTAAATTCTAAATTTAACCATGATAGAATGAAAGTTTATTATTTGGACGTGTTTTGTCTCGCCAGTTAACACATTCGAATAATAATAAAAAAAAAAAGTAACAACAAAACCTGCACAATTGCTCCTCAATACTAGCCCAATTGCATTTTAGGGGGGGTCCCACAATAAAAATCACGTTCCAGGGGATAAAATCCACGTTTTTGGTGGGGCTCCCCTGGTAAAATTTGCATTCCAGGGGCTAAATAGCACGTTATTTGGGGTCGATTCAACCCGCGGACATGAAAAACAACCCCCGACAACAATGTAAAAGTAGAATCCACGGACTTGGCAACACTGGTCACAACTTACAAAGTCCAATTCTCTCAATTTTTTCAGAAATTTGTCCAAATGTCAGATTTCCCATGTTTTGGTTTTGTATAGTAAAAAATTTTCAACTTAATTTGTTGACTCTATCCTTCTTGTTAAATCTTGGGACCCTCTGTATATTTTTTGATTGCCCATTTCCTTCAGCAACCAGCTGCTCCTGTGAGATTGTGTTGGGTCCCACTGGATCACAACTCCAATGCAGTCCTCTACTGTGGGTTTTTGATGAAGGGTTTGATAACCAAGTATTTGGGACGTGTAACTAAAGAAAGGAAAGTGTCACAGGTTACACCTCATTTAGTAGCTTTGATCTAGCATACATGTTGTCGGATTTAATGTTTACATGTCTAAATGTTTTGATGTCCTTTGCTTTGTGTCATTAAACTGGGCTTAACTTATATTTGTTTTTTGTTTTTTACCTCAGACTTGATTGCACTGAAAGAAGAGAGTCAGGAACTGAATGATATGGAAGAAAAAGATCTATATAAAAAACATCATGAGATCATGACTGGAGAAAAATCTTTATTTGACATCGAAATCGAGAAGACTTCCTCTAAAGAAAAAGCCCCCAAAAAAGGAAATAGAACCTGCCAACAGTGTGGAAAGAGTTTTGCCCATTTATACCTGCAAACTGTGTGGGAAGAGCTTTTCACTAAAAGGAAATCTTAAGACTCACTTGAGAATTTACAGTGGAGAGAAGCCGTTCATATGCCTCGAGTGTGGAAAGAGATTTACACACAAAAAGAACCTTAATGACCACATGATAAGTCACACAGAAGAGAGCCCTTACACTTGCAAACTGTGTGGGAAAAGCTATTTACGAAAAGAAAGTTAAGACTCACATGAGAATTCACACTGGAGAGAAGCCATTCATATGTGGTCAATGTGGAAAAAGTTTCCGATTTAAAGAAAACCTTAAAATCCATATGAGGATTCACTCAAGAGAGAACTGTTTTATATGTCATCAGTGTGAAAGAACTTTCACAAACCAGAATCACCTTAAGAAGCATGTAGAAATTCACACTGGAGAGAAGCCTTTCATGTGCCATCACTGTGGAAAGACTTGCTCAAACAAAACAAACCTTAAGAGTCATATAAGAATTCATACTGGAGAGAAGCCTTATACCTGCCCTCAATGTGGAAAGAGTTTCACAGTTAAAGGAAACCTTAACATTCACATAAGAGTTCACACTCGAGAAAGGCCGTACAAGTGTCTTCAGTGTGAGAAGAGTTTCACATACCACACAGACCTGAAACGTCATTTACAAACACATCCTGGAACAACATTGTAATGTTCCTCAGTATTGGCCAACGCTGTACACGTAAGCAGCACGATGTATGTACGTGATGCTGATGCAGGAGCTGGCCAATAGTGTGTCGCTGTAGTTGAACAGCCAATCAGAATGATCAGATATCCCAACTGACCGATGCCGATTCAACATGTCGAATTGGCCGAAAAAAAGTGACGAGGACCAACTTCAGCCGATGGTGCAGAACACACTGAGAAAACTTAGTCAGACGATGAACAAAAACTGCCCAACGGCCGACCGTTGGGATAATGTGTTCCAGGCTTAAGAGGATTTCTCAAAGCGCACTGCAAGCAGATTGAGTTAAGAACCTATTAGCCTGTGCCATCTAGAGTTCATGACAGAACTTTGTATGAATAAAAATGAGCTGCATGCAGTTACCTTTCAATTAGTCTATAAAAGTCTAAATTCGCTTCCGATGGCATATCAAATTTGAGTTCAATACTGTCGTTGGTGATTCAATAGCCGGTTAGATCTCTCAGGCCATATTTCACATCAGATCAGGACCTCAGCACTCGGCCGTAATATTCTGCTCACTTTTTTGCCATCTCAGGAGGGAAATCCGGGAAAATGTGCACAGTTTTGTCTTTGAATTTGAGTTGTTTGGCTTGGATGGCCTTCCGTAGATTGTCTTCCTTGACGTCAAATGGTGAAAGCATATGACAAACGCCTGCGGCCGATGACACTCTGCGGGTCATGCTGCGAGTCTACATTAGGCTCGGGCAAGAAGCAGGGGTTCAAGGAGGCTGGATATTTATTGCAGTACCTCTGCAATGAATTTTGTGAGCTGTGGCCCCTCCATACCCTCAGGAATTCCCACAAGATGTAAATGGCTTCGTCAGAAAGGGGATTTCAAATCTGTGCAGTTGGCCTGAAGAGCAGTATTCTTGTTCCGCAGAGGGGCGACAAGTGGGTTCTAATGCTTGCAGATTAGTTGTCCACTCCGATGTTGTAGAATTACACACAAGAGAATAACAATGAATATTGTCAACCTCTTACTGAGAGTACATTTTATCATTTCCTGATCAGAGCTGAAGTTTGACCAACTCCAACCTTGAAGAAGCTGTGTATCTGGATGTGTGCATCAGTATCCTTTGTTACAGGTCCTGACTTTCATAAGGTGAAAAAAATGGCACCCAGGGGAGATGAAATGACCATCTTTCAGACAAACTGAAGCCTAGAAAAGCTGATACATGATCTTGGTGGGTCACTTCGTGCCTAAACCAGAACTCCTGGTGTCATCTGGATAACCAGTGGAGATATGCTATGTCTTAACCCATGGGTAGGCAAGTTTGGTCCTAGAGAGCCGCTGTCCTGCTGAGTTTAGCTCCAACCTTAATCAAACACACCTGAACAAGCTAATCAAGCTCTTCAGGGTTACTAAGGCTAGGCAGCTGAAGGGTTTTTTTCAGGGTTGGAGCTAAACTCTGCAGGACAGCGGCTCTCTAGGACCGATCTTGCCCACCCCTGTCTTAACCAATCAGAATCATTCAACCTGAAGAGTATAATTGCTGTTGTATTGAATGTGTACGCAGAGTGGCCTACAAACTGCTTGTTGAGTGCTGAAGCTGACTTCTGCTGATGAAACTGCAAACTATTCTTCAGTAAAAATTTTCTTCAATTGATTGCATCTCTGACTCCTGGTCTTCATTCATCACATCTTGTCCTCAGGTCTTAACTGTAAATTCCCCTACAATTCTTGTATACGCAGTTAAATTTATTTATTGCCTTGATTAAAGTTGTTGCAAAAGCCATATACAATAGAAACAGAATGGATAACCATAGTTTGCAGGTACTTGCAATCCTTATTTAAAGGGATAGTTCACCCAAAAATGAAAATTTGATGTTTATCTGCTTACCCGCAGAGCATCCAAGATGTAGGTGACTTTGTTTCTTCAGTAGAACACAAATGATGATTTTTAACTCGCTTAGTGATGTCTGATCACGCTCTGACAACGGCAGTAATGTCTCGCACATACACTTCAATGAGTGCTAGACATCACTGCCGTTGTCAGAGTGTGATCAGACCTCACTAAGCGAGTGCCGAACGCAGTTGGACATAGTGGTGTATTAGAGGTAAAACATGATATAAATACTGTTCAGTTTCTCGCACAAACTGATCGTTTCGTGTCTTAGGACATCAATGTGTCGTCACGAGCTGCAGGGTTTAATTTGGATTTGTCTGTGCATGTTTATTGACTCTTATAAATTGTGTTACAATTGACTCGCATTATAAGACTTGACAGACGGCAACGGTTGCAGTTAAAAATCATCATTTGTGTTCTACTGAAGAAACAAAGTCACCTACATCTTGGATGCCCTGGGGGTAAGCAGATAAACATAAAATTTTAATTTTTGGGTGAACTTTAATGTTTATATTGCTGTTTTTGTACAATATTAATGTGGACATGCAAAGATTGTGATGTATCTTTTCCAGAGCTGAGTAGATTACTTATGAATTGTAATCAGTTACTGATTACAAATTACATGAAAAATTTTAATCTTTTAAATTACACAGTTTTGGTAACGTAATCTGACTACTATTGGATTACATTTAGATTACTTTTGTGCTAAGCCTTATTTGATGTCACATATTGTAGGATAATCTTGTGCTATTTTGACAGATACAAAGAAAAATATAGTCCAAAAACTATAATCTATTCACCAACAAGAGCCTCAACAGATTATTTTTAAAGTTCAATGTATGGACAGTTAATATTTCAAAATACTAACACTAATGTACCTGTTAGTGTTTGCTGATAGTAAAACTGAATAAAACAAAGTCACATTTTATGATTTTAAAACATATTTTCTTAAAATTAAGTAAATTTAGAAAACTGTAATATTACAAAAACAAATATTCTTGTTGTTGCTGATTTCTGTACACGATTCCACACCCATCCCCCTCACCGTTGGAAAAACTCGAAGAATTTGAAAGTATGTAAGCAGCAGGTTTATTGTGAAAAAAATAAAATGTTAAAGGTCCCATGGCATGAAAATTTCACTTTATGAGATTTTTTAACATTAATATGAGTTCCCCTAGCCTGCATATGGTCCCCCAGTGGCTAGAAAAGGCAATGGGTGTAAACCGAGCCCTGGGTAAATTAAGAAAATGAAAGCTCAGACGGCCCAATCTGGAATCTTCCCCGTATGTCGTCATACGGAGAAAGGTTACCTCCCCTTTCTCTGCTTTGCCCACCCATGAGAAAATGAGCCACTACTGTGAGATTCGAGCACAATATATATATTTTTTTCCTCGAGAGACATCATGCCTTGTAAACGAGTGAAGCATGGCAGTTGCTCAGTGTTTGGATGTACAAATGAACACCAAAGTATTTTTTTAGTTCCTTCATCCGAGCCAATGAGATAAAAGTGGGTTAATTTTATTTTCTCTGGTAATGCACCGATACAGCTTCCCATAGTTTTGTATGTCTGCGCCACACATTTCACAGATGACTGTTTCCTCACCGTGGGCCAATACAGCCCAATTACGATTAAAGATTTAAGATTTATGAAATATAAAATATGTAAACAAATAAATGATGTTGGCATGGTATTACATTTTCCACAATGGCACTTATCCGAAAAGGTATTTGTAATAATGCCAGAGGTCTGACTAATTTAGCGGTGGTGGTTAGTGTCTATAGCTGATAATTATATATATAATATATATATACGATAGCAAATCAGAGCAACATGAAAAGCCAACAATGTAGGCTAGCATTAGCTACATGATAACAACTGTAACAGCATACATAATCCAACTAAAGTAACGTATCCAGACACAATGTTTTAAACTAACCATTCAGAGACATCCTGCTGTAGCCGCTGAGTTGCAACTTCTTCATCCGGTGCTTCTCCATCTGGATCAGATTCTGGGTCAAACTGAAAAGCTTGAACGACTGCGTGGTTCAGTGCACGCATCGAGCCATTGCGATATATCCACTGTCAACATTAGCGCATGGTACAGTGGCCGCAAGCTAGTTAAGGCCACACCCTCCCTCCACCTTGCCCCGCCTCTCTCCTCCTCATTAGCATTTAAAGCTACAGACCCAGAAACAGCATGTCCTGATTAAAGCTCATTGTGGGACTGGCTTGTAGTGGCTGAAATTCTGCACCAAGGCTGAATTTCGGGAAAGAGACTTAAGATACAGTATTAGGGACCACTTAGGCCTATATAAAAGCATGTCATGGGACCTTTAAAAAAATGTAAAATTAGGAGAATAAATGAATTGTGAACAACTTACTGCCATTGTGTAAATAATATGTAATCATGTAAACCATAAAGTAACTGTAGTCTGATTAAGGGTATTTTAAAAAAGTAGTTTATTCTAATTACAAGTACTTGATTTTTGGAATCTGATTACGTAATCCAGATTACATGTAATCTGTTACTACCCAGCTCTGATCTTTTCAAAGAAGATGTGAGGTACTAAAACACTACAGACTTGGTTATAACCACCAATGCAAAGGTCAATTGTATTCACGCACATATGTGAGCTGTCCCTGCCGCTTTAAAACCTTGAACTCTTTACTGAGCCATTTATCAAGAGGCCATGCAGCTGAGAAACCACCTCAATATAAAGAAACTGTTATATACATACACTATATTGTCTAAAGTTTTGGGATGCCTGCCTTTAGTGCACATGAACTTTAATGACATCCCATTCTTAATCCGTAGGGTTTAATATGGAGTTGGCCCACCCTTTGCAGCTATAACAAGGTTTAAGAGAGTGTTTATGGGAATTTTTGACCATTCTTCTAGAAGCGCATTGTGAGGTCAGACACTGATGTTGGATGAGAAGGCCTGGCTCGCAGTCTCCACTCTAATTCATCCCAAAGGTGTTCTATCGAGTTGAGGTCAGGACTCTGTGCAGGCCAGTCAAGTTCCTCCACACCAAACTCGCTCATCCATGTCTTTATGGACCTTGCTTTATGCACTGGTGCGCAGTCATGTTGGAACAGGAAGGGGCCATCCACAAATTGTTCCCACAATGTTGGGAGCATTAAGAGTTCCTTTCACTGGAACTAAGGGGCCGGGCCAAACCCAACCCCTGAAAAACAACCCCACACCATAATCCCCCCTCCACCAAATATTATACTTGGCACAATGCAGTCAGGCAAGTACTGTTCTCCTGGCAACTGCCAAACCCAGACTCGTCCATCAGACTGCCAGACAGAGAAGCGTGATTTGTCACTCCAGAGAACACGTCTCCACTGCTCTAGAGTCCAGTGGTGGCGTGCTTTATACCACTGCATCTGACACTTTGCATTGCACTTGGTGATGTAAGGCTTGGATGCAGCTGCTCGGCCATGGAAACCCATTCCATGAAGCTCTCTACGCGCTGTTCTTGAGATAATCTTAAGGCCACACAAAGTTAGGAGATCTGTAGCTATTGACTCTGCAGAAAGTTGGTGACTTCTGCGCACCTCAGCATGCGCTGACCCCGCTGTGATTTTACATGGCCTACCACTTTGTGGCTGAGTGCTGTTGTTCCCAATTGCTTCCACTTTGTTATGATACCACTAACAGCTGACCGTGGAATATTTAGTAGTGAGGAAATTTCACGAATGTAAACGCTCCATGCAAACCACACAAAGGTTTTCCTCATCTGAGGTGTCAGAATCCTCAGTGTTCAACATTTTCTTGGTGGACTTTCTCTTCTTTTTCTGTTGCTTGCCTTTATTCTTTCCTAAGATCCTCTTTCTTACATTTTTGTTTCCTTTTCTCTGTTGTTCTTCCATCAATGCTTGCTTCACTGGTGTATCAGTGAGTATTTCAGACTGTCTCTTCTTCCTGATCCTGCTAGTTGATTTTCTTGACCCTGCTTTTGGAAATGGCCGTATGGCTGAAGGACTGAATTCCTGACCTGCATACAACCCTGAGGTCCCTGGCTCATCTGCAGCACAGGACATGGGGACATCATGATTAGTGGAGGAGCCAAAAGTAACCAGGCGAATTGAAGGAGAGGAGGCAGTCCCCAGGTAAGTTGGAAGAGAGGAGGCAGTCCCCAGGTGAGTTGGAGGAGAGGAGGCAGTCGTCAGGTAAGTTGGAGCAGAGGAGGCAGTCCTCAGGTGAGTTGGAGCAGAGGAGGCAGTCGCCAGGTGAGTTGGAGAGGAGGAGAGTCCAGGTGGAAAGCTTCAGATGTCAATGATGTACCTGGGTCTGGCCAGTCAGTGACCTGTGAGGGTGCATAGTCACACACCTGAAAATGTCAGGATTGAAAGGCCAAATCCCAGTGGATTCAAAACCAGCTTGAATGTTCTTTATGTGTTGCAGCTGCAGGCAGAGCGGTCTTCACAATATTTGGAATATCATATAACGTCATTGTCTTGGCAGGATTCATCCTCATCCACGCATCACTTGTAGTGTTAACCATTTTCTTAAATGGGCCATAGACACTGTGATCCAATGGTTGAAGTTTGTGACTGCAGTGGGGAGGGAAGGTTAGTAGCACAATCCCCTTTTCTTTGCAGAAGTCGATAGCTTTGACAGATATATGAGAACAGTGATGGTCCAGCAAAAGTAACGCCTTCTTTTCTAGGCTGACCTTTGTGTGTTTTGCAAAGTGATTAAGGAATAACAGGAAGTCTTCCTCTTGCATCCAACCTGATGCGTTTCCGCTTCCAGCACTCCGCTGGCCCACTCTGAACAAAGTGTTCCTTGTAACGTTTACGAGGGAATACAAAAACAAGGGGAATTGCATTTCCCAGCGCTTACGCAACACATGCTACTGGCTCAAGCACACCTCTCTCACCCGATGTCATCGCACCCACCTGCTTGACTCCACAATGTGCAACAACACGGTCTGGTGACTGGACTGTTGTTACACCCGTTTCATCCACGTTCCATATATGGTTACAACCATCCCTGCCCTGTCAGCCATTGTTTAGCTAGCAGTATTACTTATAGTGGTTTGAAATTAGCAGGGGGGAAATGCATCACATATTGCCTAAGAAACTATTATTTAATCTAACTATTATTTAATCTAATTATTTTATTATAGATATATATATATATATATATATTTATTATATTATTTAATCTAATATAAGTCATACAATTTTATCTGCATTAGTATACATACTAAACAAAATATAGTCTTGGTCAAAATTTTTACTTTCTTACCTCAAAATCTTTATTTCTGAATGTACCTGTTTCCAGCCTTGACAATCAAAATGTGGGATCAGAGAGAAAGTAGGTAAATATTTAAGTGATCACATGACTCCTATCTTGTCCCTAATTGGTGGAATTGATGGTGTTACAACCATCCCCGGTCTCCCCTATATAGCTGAAGTTGCTATGAGAAAAATATTTGAAAGAGTCAACATTAAGTATCTGCTGGATTTTGCAAGTCATTACATTTTCTTATTACTAGACCTTCAATTTGTTATTTGAGAGGGAGAATTTCTTTAATATTTTTTTATATAGACACACCAGTCACTGATTTCATCAAAATAACTTTGTAATAAATGTCTTGTCTTCGTCTTTTATTAGGTTGTTTAGAAGGATGAAGCTGAATCTGAGCTTCAAAGATGTACAATGGCAGTGTATGTCTTCAAGGAAGATGATGATCCTTTCCAGCCACCACATCACGTTGGAATTGTTATTGAAGGTGTGAAGGTCCTTAATGACTTGCCATCAGTCCCACAATGCATGTGCCATGTTGTTTGGCCTCATCTACATGCTAAATTTGAGCTACCCAAGTGACTTCAAAAACACCTTTGAGGCTCTACAGAAAATATTCATGGAGGTAGAACCCAAGAAAATTCAATTCCATTAAATGGTCCACTCTTTAAGGCAGTTTAATTATTTTTAAAATGCATTCAATTTATTATTTAATGTGTATTGCACAGGTTGAAATCTACAAAAAACTAAACATTGCAAAGGATACATTCCAAGCATGTGGTAGAGGAGGCACATCATGGTCAGCCATGATTAAGGATTTAGCTGTGGCAGTTTTTGGGAGGAGCATGTTAGCCTTTCTGGAAAAATTGGAAATGCCAACAAAGAATCGCAAACCAAGCCTTATTTGGACCCCATAAACTCCTTAGCAGGTTTTACATTTTATTTTTTTTTTATATTTTAAGTGTTATTCATTTTACATTTTGTTTCACATATCAACTAATCTGTAAGATGATCATTTACAGTTCTTATAATTGCAGTACCTTATATTTCACCATTTACATATACTGTATATATGTGTACGTAATATATGTATTGTAGAAGGACACTGTTATGCTGCAACACTGAGTGGTGAAGGCAAATTCACTAGAGAATATGAATGTAATTATATTTATACATATTTTATTAGCTAAGTTAAGGCAAAAATATCTCTTTTTCCAGAGTCCAGAGTTATTGGTTTCTGCAGAATGATGGACCACATTCTGTTCAGAGTGTATTTTCTTCACACTTGTCTCATTTGATCTTTAAGCTCTTTTGACTCATCTGTTTGATGACTAATTTATCTGTTGACAAGTGGTCCACTCTTTGAGCCAGTTTAATTATTTTTAAAACGCAGATTAAATTCAATTTATTATTTAATGTGTATTGCACAGGTTGAAATCCACAAAAAAACATACACATTTTAGTTATTTTATGCTGATATCATTGTATTTTATGTTATTTATTATTGAGCTCATATAAACACGTAATAACACGACAGGACATGAAGGACGAAGAAAAAAAATGTTGTATTCCTGTAAAACAAATATTTCCAAGTTTTCACATACTTCATTCTACTTCTAATTTTAAAAAATAATGAACATTTTTGTTAATTTTTTATTTATTTTTTTTTTTTTTTGTAATGTTAAAGTCAAGAAAATGTTAAAGTTGGTGTATTTTAAAGTTCAAAGCAGGAATTAAGGGCAGTAACATTGCATGACTAATACTTATGCCGTTATTTGGAATCATTATACAACCATTCCTTGTCAAATTTTTGTTATTCTACTTTTCTGTAACAATTAGGTATCCTTCCTTAATACATATTAACACCATCCAGATAATACTCCAAATTTGGCAATGCTAACTCCCCCATTTCTTTACTATTTTGTAACAATAATTTAACAGTAACAGTAGTTTTGTATTTACTCTTAGTTTGCCCTCATCCCAGATAAATTTTCTAAAAATACTATGCCACTTTTTGAAATTACTAAGATGTATAGAGACAGGGAGATTTTGAAACAGGAATAGAAATCTCGGGAGTATACTCATTTTAGTAGTACTTATTTTTTCAAACAAAGATAATGATAATATTTTCCATCTTTTAAAATTGTTTCTGGTGCAAATTCTTGGAAAAATGAGATCCAGGCAGTAGATAAAGTTGATGAAAAATGATTTATTCATTACAATTAAATTTAGCCTCACACGCAAACTTTAATTGATAATGAAAATACTTAATAAAACCAAAAGGTAAAATAACCATCATAAAGGAGTAGTCAATAGTTAATAATAAATTTAGAGTATTGTAAAATCCAGACTATTGTATCTAATAGATGAAAATCAAAAAGAATTAAAACATTAAGACATTTGCAGATAAGAGAGAAGAAGCAGAAGCCCAGGAGAGCAAAGGAGAGAAAAAGCTCCTATTATCAACAACTCCTATTATTTCACCCATTACATCGTCCACTGGTCCAGTGTCAAAAATAGTTGTTTTCACAGCTCATTTTGAGGGAACGCCTCCCAAAACTCGTGCACGAGTATTGGAACATGAGTGTTTACCACTGGCATTCGCTGTGTTGTGTTAGTGGATTCATTATGTCGGACTCACCGCGGGTAACTCATAATCTGCAGTTGTTACTCCTGTCTCCTGACAAAAACATTGCATGCGGCGCCTGTAGAGTGTGGAGAGTTACTGGAGCGCGCAGCCGCGTACATCTCGCACAAGGAACGTCATGGCAGTGATTGACAAGCCAGAGGGCCAATCAGCGCACGTCTTTCACAAGGAACGTATTGGCAGTGATTGACAAGCCAGAGGGCCAATCAGCGCACGTCTTTCACAAGGAACGTCATGGCAGTGATTGACAAGCCAGAGGGCCAATCAGCGCACGTCTTTCACAAGGAACGTATTGGCAGTGATTGACAAGCCAGAGGGCCAATCGTTTACGCGATGATCGCGTAAAATTATTGGGTGATGTTTTTAAGGCCTACCTCATGCACAGACGATGTATATTAATATTACAGTTTCAAGTAATATTGCAAAAATGTATAAAACAAAACATCCTCTTTAGCACTTTAAATGTCAGCAAACACTAGGTCTGAAAAACATCACTTCTGCAGTACTTGGTAGGCGTCCAATGTCTAACCATAAACGTGTCAGCGTGACCTGTCACACTGGAAAACTTGAAGAACAATTGAACATAACAAGCATACATACTCTTAAAGATAAAATAAGAATAACCATAAGGGTACAACAACAAGTAAATACTTGAAAATATGATAAGAATTAATATATATAAAGTATGAGTACATAAATATGGGAAATCAAAAGTGAAACTGATAAATCATAAGCCATAAACGATTAACATAAATATTAATAAAAAGGCATGAATATTAATATTGACCATTGGATGCATCAGTTTCTCATAGTAGTTTCTAAAGTATCATAGTTGCACTTATATAAATGTTCTACCTTGTTTGGAATTATCACTCCCAAGTACCTTATCTCTGTTTGGTTCCATTTAATATCATACTTCTCTTTAAAACCCTCTTGTAGTTTACCCCCTATTTCCATAGCTTCTGTCTTATTAAAGTTCAATTTATATCCTGACATATTTCCATATAATTATCTCTTTTAACACAGAGGGTAGTGATGTTTCTACTTCTGTTAAAAACAAAATCACGTCATCTGCATACAATGCAAGTTTATGTTCCTCATCTTCGATTTTAAAACCTTTTATTAAGGAATTCAATCGTATACTCTGTGCTAAGGGCTCTATACATAAAGCAAATATTTGTGGCGATAAAGGATCGCCTTGTCTTGTCCCCCTCATTAATGTAAAATTCTCTGAAAAAACTCCATTGGGCCTGACTCTTGCATTCAGTTGATTATATATATTTTTTAACTAATTTAATAAACCTCTGAATAAAACCATATAAAATAAACAAAATAATAATAACTAAGAAAACTTAACTTCCCTGAGTTTTCTCTCTGCTTTCTTTCTTTGAGGGTTATTTAATCATTAACCTATATTAATACATTTCTCTAAATTAAACATTTATATAAAAATAATTTAATTATTTTATTTTCAAAGAGGAAGTAAAATAAATATTAAATAAAATTAATACATTTCTCAAATTAAACCTTTATATTGATTTTTTTTCCATTCTTTTAATAGAGAAGATAAACAAAAAAAGAAGAAAAAACTCATAAATTCCAAATTTCAAGGAGGCAATTTAAACTATTTAACCCTTACTAAATTATATACATTTCATTCCCCTTTTTCCTTCCTCAACTGATTAAATCAAGCTTAAGTTCCCTCCTTCGTCTCCCCTCCATCCTTCTTTGGGGGTTATTTAAATCATTAAACTGATCTAAATATTTCTCTAATTTGACCATAAAAAAACAACTCTTGAAACTTAGGTTTTAGGAGGAAATTTACACTTTTTAACCCATCTTATATACATTTAATTATTTAATTTGACTCTTTTCCTCCCCCACATAAATCAAAACAGTACCTTATTTGTTTTCTCTCCCCAAAGCATCTAGAAGGTACTGCTCCCAGTAGTCCAAATTTCCCTGATGAGCCGTTGAATTTTTGTCCATCCTGTAGTCCCCAATGATCGTTGGAATTCCTGCTCCCTTTCGTTCATTCTTTCCATCTCCTCCGGGAATTGTTTATTGTATTCCTCAACAACCGAATGAATACTGTCATATGTCTGCTGGCTTTCCTTCCAAAAAATTCTCAGTTTCGCCGGGTATCGAAAGTGGGACTTGATGTGTTTTTCTTGAAGCTTTTGCCGCATACATCTAAAAGAATTCCTGCTGTTCTAGGATTTTTGTTGTGAAGCCTGTAGCACTCGTTGTTTCATGTTCCATGTCAGAAATCTGACCACAATAGATCTTGGTTGTGATCTTTCGTTGGGGATTTTCATTGATGAAATACGATGCGCTTGTACTATTGTCAAGTGTTCAGTAATACCACAGGCCTCTTTCAAAAGCCTTTCAACAAATCCCACGATGTCTGTTCCTTCGCTTCCTTCTTTTATCCGGTAGATCTGTATATTATTTTGCCGAGATTTATTTTCTAGATAATCAGTCTTTTCACGCAACAATTTGTTTTGTTGTAAAAGGAAAGTTAAAGCTTGTGTTGAAAGTTGCTGTTTTTCCTCCACCTCAGCGACTCATTCCTCCACTTGTTGAATTCGCACTTTCAAATATCCAACAGTTCCTTTTAACTCCTTTACATCCTTCCGTAACTCGCCGATCTCTTGTTTAGTATCCTTGGAAAAAACTTGAAATTCTCCTCGAAATTCTTTGTCTTTTAATGACTTAAGGAGATCAATAACTTCTTTTCCAGCCATATTTTTTTCATCGCTTCTTTTCTTCGGTTTTGTTTCTCATTACTCTTTGTTTCCTTTCTTTGCTCCGGATCTCAATAACATATCAAAACAATCATCCCAAAATGTACGAAGAGAAAACAAACAAATATTCAAACCCCCAAACAATCTTATAAACAGGGATATTCAGAGTCAGTTTTTACCACGCCGATCAGACGTGTGGCATTCCCCCGGAAGTCACCCCATACTGGTATTCTTTTTGTCCTTCACTCTGAATTCTTCAAATTGTCCACAGTTGGATTGGAAAGAAGCTGTTCACAGTGCTAAGACTGTGATTGTTCCATTGATTGGTGTATTCTGTTAAAGCCTTAATTATTCTTGGAATGAAAACCAAATGTAATGCTCTAATGTGGATGGGGTTGTTGATTTGTAAAATTCTTTCGGCCTCCATAAAAAGAAACAAATCTCCAAAGTATTCTGATAGGACCCTGTTTACCTCTGCCCATAGCCTTTCTATCCTCTGGATGTGCACGCTTGGTCCAACCAGAAAACTGCCACGGTTAAGTCCTCTATATTTTCTGAGCCTGAATCACCTCTTACTCTTCTTGGTAATTCAAACCTATCCACAGCATCTCTGAAAAGTTCCAAGGCAGTTGAAGATCTGTTGTTATTGCAACATCTCAATTATGTGATGCATCTGCTGTAGCCGTCAACACAGCCATGATAAACAAGGCCCCAGTTTGCAAGTTTGTGATTGGTATCCACGTGCCTGTGTAAGACAAAATTCATCAGTTTTAGTAATACACAAAATTAAGCCATATCAATAAAATAAAATGTGGTGTATTCACTTATTTCCTAATTACGGTCATGCAGTATTGGGCAAGTTACTTTGGGAAAAAAATAAATAAATGAGTAGCTACTAATTACATCTTCAACAGTGTAATCAGATTAATGTACTAATTTATCTCTCTGAAAAAGTATTGCATAACATAAGGAATTACTTCTTAAAGCCCATATCAACCTTGACCAGTTGAACAATACGCTGATAGACAATAATAATTAACGTAAATAATTTAAAATTGCATAAATTATTCTTAAACTGGCCACAGTATTTAAAGGGAGAAGGTAAAATTTAAAAAAAAATATATATATAGCTGTAATGACTGCTCGGAGACACGAATGGTTGAGGATCCAAATGCAGTATTTATTAAGGGATAATCCACAATCATAATCCAAAATACAAGCAACAGGTCAAACACAGGTGATAATGTCCAGGGATAAGACAAAAACAAGGCAATCCAGGGAACGTGAAAAAACAAAAAAGCTTCATGAAACCCCTAACAAGACTCAGAAATGCAGTACAACAGACTTACGAGACCTAACGATAAGTGACTGAATGAACCAGGTTAATATAGGCAGACACTAACAATGAAATGAGAAACAGCTGAATGTAATAATGGCTGATAGCCTGGGCAGTGGGTTATGGGAAATTGAGTCCGTGATAGTGAGCCAGTAGTCCTGGGTGGAGTGTCCTCTGGGACTCTAGTGTCCAGGGCACTCCCACTGGTAATCATGACAATAGCCTTATTCTTTAGTCTATACAGTATTTAAAACTGCACTTTGTAACTTTTTTTGTGTTCAAATTTTACAAAATTTATACAATGAGCAAGTACATCATGAATTTCACAGACAACGCTTAAGCTAGTCCTATACTAAAATGCATGTTTGAGCTGTTTTAAACTGAAAGCAATTTGTACATATCTTAAAATATGTCAGTGTCATTGTTTTGTCTTAAGATGCACACCAGTAATGTTTTTGTCTAGTGTACATTTATAAAATCTACTTAAATATCCTAATTGAACTGTTGCCCATAGACTCGTACATCACATGCAGATTGCGGGGCACAGAATCATTCAATAGCGTGGAAATGTATTGTCGACACTGTTCGGTGATTTCTCAAATATTTCTTAGTAAGTAAAACCCACAGCTTCACTATTAGGCAAGGCAAGGCAAGGCAATTTTATTTGTATAGCACATTTCATACACAATGGTAATTCAAAGTGCTTTACATAAAAAAGAATAATAAAAATAGAACATAAGGAATAGAAATAACAGTAAAAACAGAATTTTGCTATCTGGATGGAAGAGCTAGGAAGTCTCAGGGAGTTTGTTGTTGTTGTTGTTGTTGTTGTTGTTGTCGTCCATCAGAGTTGGATCTAAACGGATCTATCCATCAGAGCGGATCAGAATGGATCTTCCTCACACAACAGGACTGCTACCTGTTAAGGCACTTCAAACTGATAAACACAGTTTCAATCTCCCCTTTTGCCAAGACACCTCAAACTGCACCACACAGCCCTAATCCCCCTTCCGGAGATATCTTACCTATGCAACGCAGTTCAAATTTCCCCTTTGGAAATTTCCCCCTTTGGAAAGTGTCCTGACTGTAATCCAGAGATATCTTAACCATGCATTACAGCTTAAATTTCCCCATGGTTTGTCCCCTTATCCAAATTTACCAAATTTTAACCTAATCACTTTCTTCCTAATTCTCCCAGCTCTTTCAACCAGACAGCAATATTTAAAAAGCATTAAAAGTCAGAATAACAAGATGATACATAAAAGATATAAAATACATTAAAAATGAAATAAAAACAGGAAAAGGAATTAAAAGAATAAAAAGATAATACGTATAAAATAAAGTGCAAACAGTTCGGGCATAGCACAGTGCTCAATCAGCAAATGCATAGATAAAAAGATGTGTTTTGAGTCTGGATTTGAATGTGGCTACTGTTGGAGCACACCTTATCTCTTCTGGAAGCTGGTTCCAGCTGCGGCTGGCATAACAGCTAAAAGCAGACTCTCCTTGCTTTGAGTGAACCCTTGGTATTTCTAAATGACTTGATCCTGATGATCTGAGTAATCTGTTAGGTTTATATTCTATGAGCATATCTGCAATGTATTGAGGTCCTAGACCATTGAGTGATTTATAAACAAGTAACAGTACTTTAAAATCAATTCTAAATGCAACTGGAAGCCAGTGCAAGGACCTGAGGACTGGTGTGATGTGTTCATGTTTTTGGGTTCTGCTCAGAATCCTGGCAGCAGCGTTCTGTACGAGCTGCAGCTGTCTTATGGTTTTTTTGGAAAGACCAGTGAGGAGCCCATTACAATAATCCACCCGGCTGGTGATAAAAGCATGAACAAGTTTCTCTAAGTCTTGACTGGAGACAAAGCATCTAATTCTTGCAATATTTTTGAGATGATAATATGCTGATTTAGTTATTGTCTTTACATGGCTACTGAAACTCAGGTCTGACTCCAAAATCACACCAAGATTCCTGACTTGATTTTTTAGTTGTTTGACCCCTAGAGTGAAGGTACATGTTCACTTTGAGAACTTCATCTTTGTTTCCAAATGCAATGATTTCAGTTTTGTCTTTGTTTAACTGAAGGAAGTTTAGACACATCCAATTTTTAATTTCATCAATGCACTGGCACAGGGAGTCAATGGGGCTGTAGTCGTTAGGTGATGGGGCTAGGTAAATCTGGGTGTCATCTGCATAGCTGTGATATGCAATTTGGTTCTTTCTCATTATTTGGCTCAGTGGTAGCATATATAGGTTGAACAGGAGGGGTGCAAGAATTGAACCTTGAGGGACTCCGCATATCATGGATGTCCACTCAGACTTATGGTCACCGATACTCACATAATAACCTCTCCCTTCTAAGTATGACCTGAACCATTTAAGGACCATCCCAGAAAGCCCAACCCAGTTTTCCATCCTGTCAAGAAGAATGTTGTGATCGACAGTGTCAAACGCAGCACTGAGGTCGAGTAGAACCAGCACTGATAATTTACCTGAATCTGTGTTAAGGCGAATATCATTTATTATCTTTATGAGTGCTGTCTCTGTGCTGTGATGCGGTCGGAAACCAGATTGAAAGTTGTCAAAGTATCCATTCAAGCTTAAGAACTTGTTCAGCTGATTGAAAACAACTTTTTTAATGATCTTGCCTATGAAAGGAAGATTTGAAATTGGCCTGTAGTTGCTCAATATGGTGTTATCCAGATTGCTCTTTTTCAGGAGGGGCTTGACAACTGCAGTTTTCAGGGATTTTGGAAAAGTCCCAGAGAGAAGTGAGGCATTTACCACTTCTAGGAGATCTGCTTCTAAACAGTTAAACACACTTTTGAAAAAAGATGTGGGAAGTGTGTCAAGGGCGCAGGTTGATGTTTTAAGGTGCTGTACTGTTTCTTCCAAAATTTTACCATCAATTGCTTCGAAATCAGACATAATAGCTACTTTCTGAGGTTGTGATCTGATCTGTTTTACCCCAGTGCAGCTCAAGGATGTGCTGATCGCCTTTCTGATATTATTAATTTTCTCAGAGAAGAAGGAAGCAAACTCACTACATTTGCTGTCTGAGAGCATTTCACTGGGAATCTGACTTGGGGGGTTTGTTAGTCTCTCTACAGTAGCAAAAAGAGTGTGGGTGTTGTTTAAGTTTTTGTTTATAATATTTGAGAAGAAGGTCTGTCTAGCTTTGCCTAATTCCACATTGAAAGCATGAAGAATATCTTTATAGATGTTATAATGGATTTCAAGTTTTATCTTTCGCCACATGCGCTCAGCTTTTCTGCATTGTCTTTTCATATTTTGCACTGCTGTTGAGTTTCTCCATGGTGATTTTTGTCTGCCATTTTTCTTCCTGACTTTCACAGAAGCAATGTTATCAATGACATTCTGTACTTTTGAGTTAAAAGAATCAAGGAGAAAATCAACAGAGTCTGCAGATATGCTTGGTGTTAAAGATATAGCCTTCATAAACAGTGCACTAGTATTCTCATTTAAGCATCGCTTTTTGACCGAGATAGATCTAGCTTCAACAGTTGGAGAGATCAATAAATCAAAGAAAATACAGAAATGATCAGATAGCGCTACATCCTTAATGACAATGGATGAAATGTTTAGACCCTTACTAATAATTAAATCTAGAGTGTGTCCACGATTGTGTGTAGGTCCATGTACATGTTGAGTCAGATCAAAAGTATTCAAAACAGTTATGATTTCTTTTGCCATATTGGATTCTGCATTTTCTATGTGGATGTTAAAGTCCCCAGTAATAGCAAAACAGTCAAACTCAGAGGAAATTGCTGATAACAGTTCTGTAAAGTCCTCCACAAAGGCTGGAGAGTATTTTGGAGGCCTGTAGATAACTATAAGTAGAATGCGAGGAGCACCTTTTAACACAATACCCAAGTATTCAAAAGACAAGTAATCACCAAATGACACTTGCTTGCATTGATAGACATCTTTAAATAGAGCAGCAACACCTCCACCTCTCCTAACAGCTCTGCAGACACTCATAAAAGTAAAGTTAGGAGGGGCTGTTTCATTCAAGATTGTTGCACAGCAGCTGTCTTCAAGCCATGTTTCATTTAGAAGAATAAAATCTAGGTTGTTTGTGGTTATTAGGTCATTGACTAGAAGTGATTTATTTTTAAGTGAGCGGATGTTTAAAAGTGCTAACTTAACAGTCTTACTTTCTGTCTCTACAGTAATCTTAGTTTGACGTGTAATAGGTAGCAGATTAAATGGGTTTGCCAAACGGTTTGAGAAGGCCTTCTATAATGTAATAAAACAGAAATAGAGAAAGCTACAGGCACACTGGGTTCCCACTTGTTCTGTAAACATTTGATAAAGTCACTGTTATCATAGCGGGGACCCGACACACATCACTGAGAGCTGTTATCGGTTGTTTTTGGTTCACCTAGAACAGACGGAGGAGGTTGAGGGCCCTGGCGTTGTGGCAGGGGCCGAAGAGCTCTCGCAGGAGGAGGAGGAGGGCGAGCTGGGCCCACAGGCTTTGGTGATTTCGGGGCTTGACGCTTTTTTGTTGATATCTGGGGGCTCGCAGCAAAAGAGTGGGAGAGTTTGGTTCCAGCATACACCAGTTCCTCCATTTTCTCTGAGAAGCACAAAAGAGGGGATGCTGGAGAAAGGGATAACATGTCCGGTGAGAGGGGCTGTTGCTCTGGTGTTACCGGAGGCTGTAATATGTTGTCCTGGCTTCCCTGGCTGTTTTCCCGAAAGTTGTCCTTGGGTGCTGAATCTTGGAGCAGTTCTAACACGTCACTGTCTCTCGGTGAGCTCTGTGGGCAGGGCTCAGTCAGGATTGTGTGCGTGAGCAGTGGTTGTTGTGGCTGCGTGGTGTTATCAGTATTAGTAGAGAGACGCCACCAGGTAGAATTAATTCACACACGCAATCGCTCTCTCACTAATGCATTCTTATAAATGTAATCCATACTTTATCTGTATCCGTTTTAGAATGAGCAGAAATCTGTGCGAAATATAAATATAGTGACCCACAGACAAAAAAACGGATAAAAATGAGTGGTTATGTAGGAGCAATAGCCATGTGGGCAGTGTTGTGTCATATGCAATAGCTGTGCACAAGGCAATGCATTTGAGTCTGAGCTGTCAGCTCAAGATTCAGGTTTAGTTGTTTGATAATGACGTCATCAATGACTAGTCGAGGTTGACTCGACTTTCATCCAGGGTTTCTGCAGGTTTCATCAAATCTAATTTAATGCTTTTTAATGACATTTTTTTATTTTTTAATGCCATATATATATAATATATTGACGTTTTAATCAGGTCCTTGTCCGGCTGGGCAAGTAAAATTCACTTTCACTTGCCCCTTCAAAAAACGCACTTAAACCAGATTAATTGACAAGCGTTTGTGTCAAGCCCTAACATGTTAAACCAGCGCTAAACTCCTGATTTATAATCGAAACATTGTCTAACAAAAATCACAATACACATAAGATAAAGACATTTGCTGTGATCTTGGGTATATGTACACATAAAATGATCACTCAGGTTAGAAGCAATAGTATCTATTTTATTTGTTCTCTGACAGAGCGCACAGCCTAAACTGAATGCGCTGCTCCTCTCAGACACTCACTGAACAGAGCAGACGCAGGTATGCCTGCGGCAGGAAAGAAAGACCTCGCGCTCGTGTGGCAGTACCGGTGGGACTAGGAAGCTAGATCAGGTTAACAAATATATTCGTCACAACGCGCTTTCTTGGAAAAAAGTCGCAAATAGAGTCTGAAAAGTCGCTAAGTTGGCAACACTGATGCAGCCTTCCGAATGTCACAGCCCACCACTGTCCACAACAGCGTTACGACAATTTTGCACCGAAGGCAATTACCAAACTGGTTCCATGTGTGTATCACACCAATGTGCATATTTTACGACAGCAAATCAAAGTTATTAATTATGAAGTCTATATTCAATATAAACTGGTAGTATTATTTTTCATCAAAACTATCTGAAAAATATAATGCCTGTAGGAATAAAATTTAATGCTTTTTAATGCCCCAAATAAATGTCGATTTACAAAATCTGAAGTCATTCAATCCCTAGTTGCCCATGAGATGCAGAGCAAATAGCATCATCAAGTAAGTTAGACATCCTAATTGACGAGGTCTCTTCTTTAGGTCAAAAAGCTGTCATTACAGTTTTAATTAAAGCATCAGTTCAAGAAGAAGAAAGCCCTGAATTTATATTCCTTGAGCTTGTTGAACTAGAAAATCAGAGAGCAGATGGCATAGTACTCACTTGTTTAACTAATGCTGGCTTTACAGAAGAATGGCTTCTTGAAAACTGGTTAACATTTGTGACTGATGGTGCCAGCGTCATGTTAGGAAAAAAGTCTGGAGAAGCAACCAGGTTGACCTTGAGATTCACAACGCTTTTTGTATGGCACTGTATGAACCATAGACTTGAACTAGCTGTGTCATATGCAGTTGATGAGGTAAACTCTGTCGATCACTTTAAAGCTTTTATGCACAAGCTATATTCTCTGTATAGTATGTCAAACAACAATGCAGCAGCTGAAGTAGACTCACAACTTCTTAGCATTAGCAGAGTCTTGGATGTACACTGAGTGGCCAGTAGCTTTCGGACTGTTCATGCTGTTTGGACATCACTGGAGGTCCAACACAGAAAAGCAAATGTACAGAGGTTTATTGGACCGTGTTCAAAGTCCTGAATTTCTGTGTGACCTTGGGCTGATGTATGACACACTCCTTGAACTAAGTGTCCTGTCACAGGAGCTTCAGGCTCCTTCATAACTCTTCTCAGAGCATAGCATCTACTGAAATGCACAATCTGAGTGATACATTCATTTAAAGAGAGTCCAGGTGAGAAATATGGTGAGGCTTTAGAAGCAAAAGAGAGTGGGGTGTATCGATCTATAGCCTTGATAAGAAATATAAAGCTCAAGTCCATCAATCCAGGACAGTTCATACAAAGCCATGTGAACAATCTTGAGCAACGCTCATCTTTCGAAGATGAGACCATCAAAGACCTCTGCATCCTTGATCAGAGTAAATGGCTATCAAACCCCAGCATCTGCCATGGTGAAGAACAAGTTAAGAGACTGTGCAAGCGATTTAACTTGTGCACAGACCAAGCACTGAATGGGATTGCGGGATCTACTGGAAGAACCCAACAGTAAACCCAACGACCTAAAACCGGAAAACATTCCCTGCCAGCACAGCAAAGTAAGGAACTTTAGCCTTATGAATAATATAAGCACTGACAAAAGGGCTGTCCTACTGGTCTCAAACATATCAAACTTAATGATGATTAACACCAACGGACCCCCTACTTCCAAGTTTGATCCTAGGAAGTATACAAGAACCTGCTTGAATAGCCACCGTGCTGCCTCTACTGTGCTAGACAAAGACAAGTCTGTCTGGAATATACTGTAGTACAGGGGTAGACAGGCTGTTGACAGGTTTAAAAACTGACAATAAATCTTATGTTCAAAATCAGTTATTTGTTATTTCATATTCAATAATTTCATAGTATTGCACTACTCACCTACATGAAGTTAAACTGTTAGTACACCCAAAAATGCAAATTCTGTCATTAATTACTCACCCTCATGTCGTTCCAAACCTTCGTTCATCTTCGGAACACAAATTAAGATATTTTTTGACGAAATCCAAGAGCTCTCTGACCCCTCCATAGGCTGCAATTTAATTACCACTTTCAAAACCTAGAAAGGTCACAAAGACATCGTTAAAATAGTCCATGTGACTACAGTGGTTCAACCTTAATGTTTTGAAGCGACGAGAATACTTCTTTTGCGCAAAAACAAAACAAAAATGATGTCTTTAGTACCTTTCTGGGTCTTGAAAGTGGTAAATAAATTGCTGTCAATTGAGGGATCAGGAACCTCTTGGATTTAATCAAAAATATCTTAATTTGTGTTCTGAAGATGAATGAAGGTCTTATGGGTTTGGAACAACATGAGGGTGAGTACTTCATGATTCACATTTTTGTGTGAATTTCATAAAGATCCTTACTCCGTAAAGTCAAGCAGCAGAAGTTAAATGACAATGTGCAAATACTTCTGGCCCATTTTAGGATGTTAAAGAAAAAGCTTGCTACAAATACTGTTATAGACTAACTGGAATTCAGTCAGGACCACTTAAGTCAAAAATTACAAGAGACAAAATTTAGTCAATTTTTTATTGGCATATTTGCTAAAGTTACAATTTGGCGGTATGGCTCTGTTCTAAATTCCCCGTCCTTTCATGAGCTCCATGAAAGCCAAGACCGGGAACAGCAGCAGCTTCTGGGGACAACCTCCCATTTTTTAACTGGGAGAGCAGCAGAAAATCCCCCTATTGAGAACAGAGCATGCATCAATGACAACAGAATGACACTGATTAAGTTATACACAAGTTTAAGGAGGAGCTGGGGAGGAGGTGGGTTGCAAGCAGCGTGCAGTGGAAGCAGCCAAGCAGGCAGAGACGGAAGATGCGTTTAAGTAATGCGCCTTATTTTAGAGTTGCCAATGGAGTCCATAGAAATTGGATCAGCTGATATGGGTGGAGTTGGAATTTGAG
The DNA here is from genome assembly GCA_036281575.1 of Ancherythroculter nigrocauda. NCBI lineage: Eukaryota > Metazoa > Chordata > Actinopteri > Cypriniformes > Xenocyprididae > Ancherythroculter > Ancherythroculter nigrocauda. The sequence goes on along the minus strand of VTFQ01000011.1, from coordinate 26,975,457 downwards.
AATCAGCTGATAGCGGAGCTTGACTACGAGGCCTGCCTGAACTAACGCTGACGCTTAATTTTGTCACAACACCAATGACCACAATGGTGACTTCAGAAATAACATCAGTAACACTCAGTAAAGCTAAATCTGAACTAATACTATTCTGAGAAATTATGAGTTTTAATTAATTACACTTAAATATGTATTTTATTTGCAGTTGATTTCCATAAGTCTGTTGCTGCAATTCTGCTTTAGTTTCTTCTTTTTTTCTGCAGAAAAGAGAGAACAAAAGAAAGCAGACTTGCTTTCTTGTTCTTCCTCTTTTCTTCAGTATCCAGGTAAAAATAAAGTATACTTAAATGCACTAAAAAAAGTAAATACAAGCAAATACATTTGTAGTTCATTCTTAGATTTTGTACTAAATAAAATTGTAAAAGTTATACACTATAAATACACTATTTAAAAGTATATTTCTACTTCAGTATTACTTCAGTGCACTTGAAAAAGTATATTAAATACCACTAATACTTAAATTGATTTTTAATGCATTAAAATAAAGTATATTACCGCAAAAATATACAGAGGAGTTATTAGAGTATTTCTTAAATATGTGCTTTGAATGCTTTAAAAAGTAGCTCAATCTTAGGAGCTATTTACATGACACCATTTTCAACTAAAAACAGAAAACTTTTAATGTGTTTTTGCCATTCATTTACACAGCAATGGTGTTTTAGTGGCCTGAAAATGCAAACTTTTGAAAAGGGTTTCAAAGGGGCTGTTTATAAGACACCAAAACAGAAAACGTTTTATGCGTTTTGGTTGTTCATTTACACAACGACAGCCTTTTGGTGGCCTGAAAACTCAAACTTTTGAAAATGTGTTTAAAAGTGCAAGTTTTTGAAAACTATACCTTTGTCAGATCCATGTAAACTGCAAAACGGTGACCTCATGCTCATGCGCTTTACATGTTTAGTCTATCCACCTTATTTTTCAACGCGGAATTAAGGTAATTCTGTGAATGTGCGTGACTTCTCATTATTTTCCTATTGCAGCTAATAAATCAGAAGAATGTGCAGTAAACTATAAAAATAAGGTGGATTCTCAACTGAGTCTTCCTCCTGTTCAGAATCAGACTCTGATGAAGCAGCCAATAGGGCTAACTCATTTGTGGCTTTGATGTTGTTGCTTCCACAGGTTTCTCTGCAACAACCCTCTGTTCCTTGAGTAAGTTGGTGACTGAGGCCCACACCTCACCCCTCTCAGCTCTGGGTATACACTTGAAGTCCTTGAATCTTGGCTCCAATGCGGTAGCAATCTTCAGATATGCTATGTTGGCATTTCCTTGCGTGTCTCCAGGTCTGTTCTGAATGTAGACCCAAGAGAGATGGCATAAAGCAGGCAGAACCACAGAGCATGAAACATACTTTTCCATCTGGTTGGAATGTCTTGTATAAGCGACTCCTTCTTTTGACTATGTTCAATTAGTTGTAGTTCTAATTCGGCTAATTCAGGGAAACCTGAACACACGACTCACAAGCTCAAAATGTGTTTACTTGCGGAGTGTCTCGATCACACGACCACTAAACAGCCAGTGAGAAGTGTTCAAGTTCGGCAAAAGTTGCAAATCGCTGACTTAATCAACAACAATAATGTGTAAATCAGGAGAAACATAGAGCTGATCCAGTTAGAATACTTTTCAACCAACAATTCACCAACATTTATCACGGATTTACTGTGGCAACACTAACTGTAACGTGGTGTTTTGTCAGACATGTAAGCTAATTTATCATTCTATTTAATTTTTAATTTAGACATGTATTAAATGAGCAATAAAGGCCAAATTACAGACTATTTTTTGTCATAAACTTACAGTTTTGTGCAATTGTATTTATATTAAATGTGTTTAGACTAAATAGTTTAGACTAAATACCATAAAGCCATTCTAGATATAGAAATAACATTTTTATGTTTTACCATGTAGTGAGGTGCCATGTGTGGTTTTACCTGTGTTGATCTAAATAGAGTACTTGTTTATTTAAATAAGAATAGAGTTCTAACTCAGTAATAATATTTAAATTTCACCCTTTAAAAATGAGGTTGTTAAATGTTTTACAGATATTGTTTGTGTATTAAATTTACATCTGTGTCCTATCTCATAATAGAAAAGTAACTGGCCTCTAGGTGGATCCACAGCATCGAATCTGTCCTCCTTTTAAAAAAGTTTGGACACCCCTGGTTTAGCTGAACATGCTATTTGTCACCATTGTTGAGATTCATACACTGATTCTTGATGTGTGTGTGTGTAAATGATAGAATACTCAATATTTTTTTACCAACTTCTAAAAGTCCTTGAATATTGAAAATGCCGGGTCTTATCCAGTAGACCAAGGGTGTCCAACCCTGCTCCTGGAGGACTATCTTCCTGCAGATTTCAATTCCAACCCTGTTCCAACACACCTTTCTGTAATTACACCATGATTAGCTGGTTCAGGTGTGTTTGATTCAGGTTGGAGCTAAAATCTGCAGGGCAGTAGCCCTCCCGGACCAGGGTCGGACACCCCTGCTGAAATCATTAAGTTCTAAATGGGATTAGAAATATGATCATAACATGATGATTGTCAAAACATAAACAACATCTGACCACATTTTTTCTTTGCTTGTCTGACTGTTATAAATAAATTACAGCAGGCAGACAAAATGTCATGCTCAAAGTCAAGAGCCCAACTAAAGTAAACACAGATCACCATAATGGTGACAAAATTGTCACTCTTTTCTTTGATGATTCTACTTGTTAACATCAGGTGCCTTCAATAATAGTTAATTTTAACTTTAACACTGCTTCTGTGTTAATATTAACACTCTTGAGTGTGGACTCAAATAAGCTCTGAGGAGGGTTAATTTAACACTGTTTTTTTTTTTTTGCTGTGTATCTATGGACTTTTAAGGTAATCAGCTAATCTACCCTTCTTTTTTTTCTTTTTTCTTCTTTTTTGTGTAGCTACCAACACATAAATGATAATATCTAGACATAAGTCTAGGAAGTCAGCTTTTCACTTTGCTTTAAACTTACACACAAAAACTTCCCTATAGACACTTCCCCTTGGGGGAATCCCCACTGCCATTGTGTAAATCCATTCCACGTCATCAAGTGGATGAGGAAATTTTATATGGACAGATCCTTAACCCATTGGTTTTGATCTGCTCATATTTAAGCCGTGTTCTTTGTTGTGGACATACTGTGGCCACCGTGTGTGTGTCTGTTACATCCACGAGACCAGGGGACCTTTTGTAATTTCAGACTGAAGGTTCAATGTGCACTATTGCCGAGCCTGCACTGAAGCGATCTCCACGACAGCCGTCTACCTGACGATCAAAGTGGCAGTATGTCACAAAAGTGTGGTATTAGAAGAAGACCACAAGATATTAGGGATCCATTTGAGACAGGACCGTACACTTCAGGCAGCCCAAAATGCAATCCGTTGTCTCACGTTTAATTTACCTCCATGTACCATGTCCATGTTTTTTTTTTTTCTTTTCTGACTTGCTACACCAAAGAATACAATGGAGAACTGAGTAGCAAGCTAGAGCAAAGAAAAAAAGGAACAAAATTTGCTTGCTATTTGATTAAAAAAAATTAAAATAAACTGATTGCAGTATTACAATGTGGAAATACTTAATGTGGTCAGGGTTTTTTTTTAACCCCTTAAGCCCTGAAGGCATTTTTAGGGTTGTTTTTCTCAGTGACATACACAAAAGTAAAGACTCATAACTTCAAAACTATAGCAAGGAGAGTCAAAAGGTAGGTATTGTTTGATAGAAAACTTTAAAAAAAAAAAATCTTTTACATTTGGACATTCTAATGCTGAGAAAACTGCTGGTATATAAAATAAAATAAAATACAATAACTCAGGAAAGCAATAAGGTAGGAGGAAAATTCTTTTTTGGTGAAGTTCCCCTATATGTGAGCTGCATCTGGATCAAATTTTGTAGTGATAGAATAAAGTAATAAAAGTTACAGCATCTGGAACCAAAGTAGCCTTTTTGTTTAGCCCTTGACGCCCTCTTATGGGCATTTTTAAAATTGTTTCCTCCATGAGGAATATCTTGTGATCGACGCAAGGGATTTTGTTGATTTTGGACTCATTTCAATTGGAAGCATCCACTGTAAGTAATGATGTGCCATTTTCTATGATCTATGCACGTGAAAGCTACATCTGATTTTAGTTAGCATCTTTGCGCCTTTGGGGTTTTATGTGTCGTAATTATGTGAGGAATATCTCATGATTGACTAAATTATGTTGATTTTGGACTCATTTTACTCATGAGAATTTGCTGTAAATAATGATGTGCACAATCCACAATCGGAGCATGTTTCTTGAAGTTACGAGTGAAAACGTGACATAAATGCAGCATCGGTATATTATTTACATATAGGTCTTGCAAGCTTCAACAAAAATTTGCTCAAGTTTAGTCAAAACTATTATGCTTGTTGTATTCTACTCTGTAAGACCTTTCAAATGACATATGACACATGATTATCTGAATGGATGATGTTTTTGACACATTGCAGTACACAGTACAAAAAAAGTATTTCATAAATTACTCAGCACTACTTGAGTTAATCAAGTTGGCTACATTCATTGTAATGTTTAGACTTTAAGCTTTCTTATTTTGTGTTGATCAAGGCAGTAGTTTTGACAAATGATTATTTTTATTTTTTGTAGCTAGGTGGTGCCCGTGGGCGGTACACTCCATTTTAGTGGGATGACTCAGCACTCATTAAGAGTTGAACAAAATGAATGCATTAAAAAGCTGAGTTTCTAAGATATAAAATTATACCTATTTTTTGTTATTCCTGTCAGTGGTTGCTTAGTAAATTGATTATTGATTTTTTCATGGGGCAGGTGTACCGCCTGCGTTACACTTCGGGTTTAAAGGGTTAATTCATTGGGATGTTGATGGCAAGCTATCCAGTTGAATGCTTGGAAGAAAAGAAGAGTTATCAAGAAGATTAAGAAAGATTGAAATGAAATGTTTTTATTGTCACAAGGAGAAGGACTTTTTGGATGGTGGATGCATCCTTGGATTAGAGATTAAGTGAACATGAAACAGAACCTAAAATCAGTGGCTGATTAAACTGAACTGTACCTTATTATCCAAAGTGGATTCTTTGAAGAAAAGTGGTTATCTTTTCATACAGTGAACTTGAGTTGTAAACCTGATGTTTACTGGTTTCAATTCATTTTAAGGGTAACGGGTGATTATATGCCAGTGAGTCTTCTGAAAAGATTTTCCTCCGTTACATTGGACTAATGCTATGTATTTGTTGATTTCCATTGTTTTACTATTTGAATATTTGGTATTGTTATTTTTTTCTTTATGAAAGGCCTATTAGTTAATTTGGGGGAATTATTGTCAAACGTAAAATACTTACCATGTTACAGATTCCTCTGTGGTTTTCAGTGATAACACACTACCTGCATTGGCCGTTTCTGTGATTTTTCTGATGCACAATTGGTCTGTATCACACCCAAAATGGTGTAAAGAGCATATGAGTGTTGTTGTGCTATTAGGACCTACATCCTGATACTGGCGCAAACTCTTATTTCTTGTCTCACACAGCTCTAGAGCATAATAGATTATATTAACATTTAATTGCATATATACTTGTAGCTAAATCAAATTTACTGTATTTTTCTTCATTTAGTTTATTGTATTCATAATCCAAAAAAAAAAAAAAAAAGCAAGTAATTCAACAGCTCCATATATAGCAAAGTAATCATTGGTCTTAGGAGGCGTTACATCTAAAACTTATTCATGGGTTCGGCAAAAATGGGCGGGTCTGTACTAAATAAATAAACAGTGCTCATTCTACTGCAGCTCATCTGTTAACTGTAACTGTAGGAATCAGGAATGGAACCAGGAATCTTTTATCTACGTTTTGAAAACAAAGATACTGAGGGCATAACTGATCCCAACACCAAGACACCAAATTGCTGCCAGGATGAGGGAAAGGCTCAAAAGCGCAGTAAGTATAAATTTTATTCTGAAACAGGTAGTGTTAATAATGTTTGAGGAACTGAGAAATGTTACATAACATTTCCACCTTTGTTCTCTAAGAACAATATGTCAGTTCTTACATGAAATGTATTAACAGAATTTTTCCCAGTAAATTCCCTGGTGTTAAATTAAAGGATTAGTTCACTTTAAAAATCAAATTTTCCTGATAATTCCAAGATGTTCATGTCTTTTTTTTGTCAGTCGAAAAGAAATTAAGGTTTTTGATGAAAACATTCCAGGATTTTTCTCCTTATAGTGGACTTCAATGGCCTCCAAATGGTTGAAGGTGAAAATTACAGTTTCAGTGCAGCTTCAAAGGGCTTTAAACGATACCAGACGAGGAATAAGGGTCTTATCTAGTGAAACGATCGGTCATTTTCGAAAAAAATACAACTGTATATGCTTTATAAACACAAAATATCGCCTTGAACGTACTTCCGCTTTCCACATTCTTCAAATGTCCTACGCCTTCCCTATTCTACTTACGGAAAAAAATGAAACTGGCGCCGTGTTCATTCCACAAGTAGAATAGGGAAGGCGTAGGACATACAGTGTAAGCTTTTTGAAGAATACGGAAAGCGGAAACACGTGCAAAGCGATATTTTGTGTTTATAAAGCATATACAGTTGGGGGTTTTTTTCGAAAAATGACTGATCGTTTCACTAGATAAGACCCTTATTCCTCGTCTGGTATCGTTTAAAGCCCTTTGAAGTTGCACTGAAACTGTAATTTTGACCTTCAACCGTCTGGAGGCCATTGAAGTCCACTATATGGAGAATAATCCTGGAATGTTTTCATCAGAAACCTTAATTTCTTTTTGACTGAAGAAAGAAAGACATGAACATCTTGGATGACATGGGGGTGAGTAAATTATCAGGAAAATTTTATTTTGAAAGTGGACTAATCCTTTAAGTATGTCATCAACGTTTAGATTAATATGTTGATTCTATATGTCTGTGTCTAAAAAAACCTTTCCTACAATGTATTTAAAAAAACAGTTGTTGGTGAAAATTAATTAATATCAAATAACTACTTTTGGTAAATGTATTACAGAGACCACAAACTGGAGTCAAACTGCCCAACTAAAGGAAACCGATAACCATAATGGTGACCAAATATTTTCAATAAAATATCAACATCGAAACCTCTGTTAATTCTTCAAAAACTGTAGACGACAGACAGAAATAAAGTCAGTCTGGTTTGTAATAAGAGAGATTTACTGTGTTTTCATCTAAGGGTGTGGCTGGAAGTCAGTTGTTTTCCTTTTTCCTTCAGTGATTCTGTTCATTATCATCAGGTGTCTTCAATATGCTGGTGGAGTTAATTTAACACCAGAGAATTTACTTTGAACACTTGAACAATGCCTTATCAATTAATAAAAAAGGTTGATTTTAGGTGTTAAATCTTATAATATGGAGTGAATAGTTGTTAATTGATATTTGTGTGTTTTTGTTCTGTTTGTCAGGAGGAAGCAGATGTTTGGTGTTGATGACAGTGTGTCTTGGGCTTATTTGTGTTCTTCTGCTGGCCTACATCGTACTGCAGTACTTCACCGTCACAGCAGTGACAAACCTGTTCAAGAGTTACAAGAACAAAGTCGAAGAGTTCAATCAGACAATAAACAGCTTACAGGACAATTACACTGATCTAATGAATGAAAAGGACCAACTAAAGAACATCATCAACTCTTTGACTCAAAAGAAACAGGAGTTGGAGACCAGAGTCAATAATCTCACTGCCGAGAAAAGCCAGTTACTGGAAAGCATTGACTCTTTGAGTCAGAAGAAACAGGAGTTGGAGACCAGAGTCAGTCATCTCACTGCCGAGAAAAGCCAGTTACAGAGCACCATTAACGATTTGAATCAGAAGAATCTTGAGCTGGAGACCAGAGTCAACAATCTCACTGCTGAGAAAAGCCAGTTACAGAACAGTTTCAACTCTTTGAGTCAAAAGAAACTTGAGCTGGAGACCAGAGTCAGTAATCTCACTGCAGAGAAAAGCCAGTTACAGAGCAGCATTAACGCTTTGAATCAGAAGAAACTTGAGCTGGAGACCAGAGTCAACGATCTCACTGCTGAGAAAAGCCAGTTACAGAGCACCATTAACGCTTTAAATCAGAAGATACTGCAGTTAGAAAGCAAAGTCACATCTCTGAGTGCTGAACTAAGACAAGCTTATGAAAAAGGTTAGTACAGATCTATTTTGTAATTCCTTTTCCTTATTTTTTTTTACATATAGTTTTTTTAAACTGCCTGTTAGGTTCACGTTGGATTTTCTTATCCACTGGAGTGGGTACCTGGTCTGAGGGCAGGCAGTACTGCTGGAATATGGGTGCTGACCTGATCATTATCAACAGTGAACAGAAGCAGGTGAGTTTGTGTACTGATGAATCAGTAAATTCTTTGGCATTGAATTAAAGGGTTAGTTCACTTTAATATAAAATTTTCCTGATAATCTACTCACCCCCATGTCATCCAAGATGTTCATGTCTTTCTTTCTTCAGTTGAAAAGAAATTAAGGTTTTTGATGAAAACATTTCAGGATTATTCTCCTTATGGTGGACTTCAATGGACTCCTCTGTTGAAGGTCAAAATTACAGTTTCATTGCAGCTTCAAAGGGCTTTAAACGATACCAGACGAGGAATAAGTGTCTTATCTAGAGAAACGATCTGTCATTTTCAAAAAAAATGTAAATGTATATGCTTTATATAAACAAATGATCGCCTTTGTATGTGCTTCCGCCAAAACTGCACTTTCGTATTCTTCAAAAAGCTTACGCTGTATGTCCTACGCCTTCCCTATTCTACTTACGGAACGAACGCAGCGCCAGTTCCATTTTTTCCGTAAGTTGCATAGGGAAGGCATAGGACATGCAGCGTAAGCTTTTTGAAGAATACGGAAAGTGGAAACACTTACAAAGGCAATCATTTGTGTTTATAAAGCATACACATTTAATTTTTTTTTTTTGAAAATGACCGATTATTTCGCTAGATAAGACCCTTATTCCTCGTCTGGTATCGTTTAAAGCCCTTTGAAGCTGCACTGAAACTGTAAATTTGACCTTCAACCGTTTGGAGGCCATAAATTATCAGGAAACTTTTATTTGAAAATGGACTAATCCTTTAACACCACTCAGTGTTCATATGGGAACCACCAGCAGGGTCTTAATGTAACACAGAAGCAGTGTTAGAGTTACTTATATTCTTAAGTGATTAACTGAGTGTTGTTTGTTTGATTATTGAACATACCTGATGATGACAAGCAGAAGGAAAGAAGGAAAGAGGAAAGGAAAGAGAAGGAAAGAGAAACACAACTACAACGGACTTCCAGCCACTGCCTTAGATGAAATCAAATGTAAAGACATTAAATCTAATTTGTTACAAACCAGACTGACTTTATTTCTGTAATTTTTCTACAGTTCTTTTTGAGAATTAACAGGTTTATATGCTTGTTTTCTGAAAATGCCTGGTTACCATTATGATAATCAGTGTTTGTTTTTTTAAATATATTTTGGGAAATCCTTCTTGCTGTTTTCTTGATTTTCTTTCTTGAATTCTTGATGTCTGTGTGTATTTAAAAAAAACAAAAAAAAACATATTTTTCCCACAATGTATCCCACAAAATTCAGAATGTCTGATCTGTGCCAAAAATGTCTTCAGTGGAAATCTATTCATTTCAAATGTCTATGTTTGTGCAGTTATTAGTCATCTTTCTTTAAGATAATTTAAACAGTATCATCTGATTGTTTTTGTTTATGGCTTCATTTGCAACAATTGAGTTTTAATAAACACTGTTACAAAGGCTACAAACTGACATGTAACAAGTCAAACTGTCCATCTATAGGAAACACTGATCACCATAATCGTGGCCATACATTTTCATTAAAACAAATATTTAAACCTCTGTTAATTCTCAGAAAGAACACTGCTGTTTACAAATTAACACTGCTTGTGTTACTTTTACCACCATGTTCATGGTTCCCATATGAACACCAGGGAAATTTATGTAATGAGAGAACTCTCACTTATTCTTGTTTTTATACACTCACACACAGAGGTTAATGAATTCAGTAGTCCCGGAAAGAGCATGGATTGGTTTGAATGACATACAGCAGGAGGGGTGGATGAGATGGGTGGATAATTCGTTTCTGAACCAAGGGTACGTGATAAAAAATACTGTGTACTTATTTGTTTACTATTTTATTCTCATTTTAAAAATCCATCACAACCAACAGGAAATATCTGAAAACACACATCTTCCACAACCACAAGCAAAGGAACTTCTAATCAAACTTATTTTGTTACTGTGATTATTGCTGCTTCATCAATTTTGGGGTTCTGAATTATTGAAAATCTGACAATTTTATTCAGGTTTTGGGCCAGAGGTGAGCCGAATAGTTGGGGTGGAAATGAGGATTGTATTGAACATATCCCAACTCCCCAATATCCCATCCAGACCTGGAATGATCTCCCATGCTCCGACAGAAGAAAATCGATTTGTGAGAAAATTTTTTGATTTTACTTTATTTTATTTACATTATTTTATGGAATAAATCATATTGTGATCACAATTTCTGATCGAGGTTCTTGCCTTTTAAAACAGTTTGCAACTTTAAATATATCTAAACCTTCAGGTTACAAGTCGGACTATATGATGTCAATTTTGGTTTGTAATTTCCTATAATGTACAAAACGATGAGTGGATATTCAGACTGCAAAATGTTACGTTTTCTAATACATTTATTTCACGCATGGATTGTTCACTTTTTACACGTATGCGAGGGTCAGCGTGCAGTGTGTGTGTGTGTGTGTGTGTGTGACAAATGCAAATTTCATCATCAGAAGATTTTTGTAACAGTGGTTGTGATGTAATTATAGAAATATAGTCTGATGTGGTGCATGTTTCGGAGTACAAAACACCTGGAACATTCCATTCACAGTAAATTCTTCTCTGCAAGTGCTGTGTGTTTGAGTCGCTTATAATTTGCATTTGGGAACGCAAATGGCAAACATCTTTTAAAATGCATAATGAGAATAGTTTATAGTAGCGTTAAGATTGACTGGTGTTCAGGCAAAATAAAAGCTCAATAGTTTAAGCAAGAAATTAAGACAGCCATAAATGTTAGTATTGTAATTTTACTGTTTTTCTGTAAAATAAAATGAAAATAAAATAATAATAATTACTTATTTGTAGTTGATTTCTTCTGCTCTTTTGCACATTGCTATGTTTTAACCAAAAGCAATTAAAGTAGTTAACTTGTTTACAGTAAATGCACTGTCTGCTGGTTTATTTAGCAACTTTTCAGTACACCACATTAAGTATGCCACTGAGTACTGTAAGACTTGGAATATCTACAATTTAATAGTATTTTTAATAATAATTTTATAAGTATTAGCAATTTAACACCTGACCACACTTGTGGATTTGCTACTGTTCTAAAAAACATAGAAGGGTAAAAACATGCCAGCCAGACGTTGGTATGATGTAAGCAACACACCTACAACTAATAAAGTTGATAATGGATGCGTTAGATTTATAGGCTGCATTCGAAACCACATACTCACTGATTAGGTACTTAATTTCAATAAGAATTTACTAAACGAGCGCTAAAAGAGTAGGTACTTTAAAGCCTGATCGCGTTCAGTATGAATTTGATCTGGACATCATCTGCCATTTTGACCTTATAATGTGACCTAAGATGTTATCACAAGCAAAGATATGAGTGACAGGTTTAATTGACCTATCTGTAAATATCTTGATATTAATTAACATGCTCATTTTGTGGTCTTGTTGAAGAAACAGCTGCCAATTTTGTGTGATTGTAGTATAATTAATAAATTTTGGGTTAATTTCTCAAAGTTCTTATATTTTTAACCCCGTTAAATATTTTTTATTACAAAAACCCAAAATTGTGTTCTCTTGAATATGTTGTTAATTTCTTTATTTTATATACAAAAATTTTCATTCACAACCAAAAGTGGCTTAAATCTTCTTTTTGTTTTCCTCTTATTCTTGTTGAATTTAACATCCCTCAGGCTTATAAATAACAAACAAACAAAGAAATCTTTTTGTGCATTATGATGAATTATTCAAAGATATTTAAACTTGTCATTGTGCTTTTTTTTCTGTGTATATAATCTTGCACTATGATGTACATGTCACAGATACGTCAGGTTCCACCTCACTCCCTTACCCACGCACTTAATCACCAGCATACTAATCACCGCCACCTGAAGATCATCAGCACCGTCATTACCACCAGCACTTAAGCCCCACACTCACACACACTCACTGTCCGGTCTCGTTTGCACTACAGCTCTTATATGCTTACCTCAAGGACTCCAAACGCTATACTTACCCGTCTCCATCGTCTCCATCGTCTCCATCGTCTCCATCGTCTCCATCGTCTCCATCGTCTCCATCGTCTCCATCGTCTCCATCGTCTCCATCGTCTCCATCGTCTCCATCGTCTCCATCGTCTCCTCGTGTTCCTATCTGCCTGTGTGTGTGAGTGTCTCAGTCACCTGTCTCCAACGTCTGCCTCCATCTTCACCTGCAATACAACAAAAGGACAGTATTACCTTCTCATTTATCTCCAAGAACTGCATTCTCTTCATCCACTTACCTGTTGCTCTGCTGATCATGACAATAAACTACCATTACTGCTTTTATCTCTGCCTCCGGTGTCTCTGTCATAAGAGTACACAAATCCATGATGTTTTTTATCAGTATTATTGTTCATTGTTAAAAATACAACAATGGTATTTCCCCTGATTTTGTATGTAATTATAAGTTCTGCAATAATATTAAAAAAAGATATTAACACCTCATTGCACCAGTAACTCGACAACCCTACCTAGTTGTAGTTTTCCTCGTTTGCAATGTCTGGCAGCTGCTTGAAGAGCTCGCCTTTTGAGAAGACTGTTGATTTTATACTCTAAAAATGTAAGTATCACTACTTAAAAATTAAGATTTCCCCCTAGAATGAATTGCATTGCTAGACCAACCCAACACTTGTGTGCAATAATAGTGATAAATGCGGACCAATACTTAATTTAATTAATTTTTTTCTTAATTATATTAAAAAAAAAAAAAAACTTTTTTTTGACTGAAAATTGTTTTACTAAAAACCAGCAAAATCCAAATTGTTTTGTTATATGATACTGCTATGCATAAACACAGACAAAAATCACCCAAGGTGAATGCATAAAAATGTTCAGTCAAGCAATGAATTTATGCATGAATTAGTAAAATAATTGTATTTTATTTAGTGACGACAATAGGAAACCTGAATGAGTAAAAGAATGAATAAAAATAATCATCACAATAAATCAATACATATACAAGTCAACAACACATGAAACAGCTTTGTTCTAACCTATTGTTCTAACACTCACGTATTTACAGGCGGTGAACCCCACATCATACTGCCATCTTAACACAGCTGAGCCAGTTCTGTAGCTTTATTTTGATGAAGCAGCTGAACACCGTGAACACCTCTTTGCTGTCCATCATGTCCCTCATTGCTGCTCTTCACAATGGGGACATGGTTTTCCTCATCCTCTGCATCAACTATGCCGTCGGCCCCCCTGAACCCCACAACCTTGAAGCAAGAGTGCAAGAAGATGTGCGGGGCAATCTGGCTGCCACTGTGTCTGCTCCAAGCATTTGTGTGCTCTCCATGTGCGTGACTACCTGTAAAACATTCAAACTTTTTACAATTCATGTCATCATTCCATTTTTTGACATATTTCATTTCATATTTTTACAATTTTGGTTGTAGCTTTACTACTTTTGTGGTGTAGTGGGGCTAAACCACTGAGCTGGTAAGCAGAAGGTTGCTGGTTCGATCTCTGCAGCCGTCACCAGCAGTGTGTCCTTGAGCAAGACACTTTACTCCAGGGGTATCGTCCCTGTAATAAGTGCACTGTAAGTCGCTTTGGAATAAAGGATCTACCAAATGCATAAATGTAAATAAATGTAAATGTGATACTGTAAGTAACGTATTTCATTTTTAAACCGGTATTGTGAAAATTGCATTGCAATGACAAGATCACTGCATTCAAGCGAACAACATACTGTCATCTGTTCAATGTTAAGCACTGCAACCTTCCATGTGATGGAAATAGATTTAAATATAATGCAATAATCAGTATTTTTCACAATTCAACAGCTGTAACAGTAAAAAATGTAGGAGGATTCCACGTTTCAATTGTAAAGATGTCAGCCAATCACAGCAGAGTGTTCAAATCAGAGGCTTAAAATCAGGGTAGAAAATTATGACGATTATTTGATGTAAAAATCATTAACATAAGTGCACCTCAGGAAACATTAAAATTATTTTATATCTTATATTGCATTTGTCCTATTATTTGCAAATTACATCTTTGTTCTTACTTTTAATAACAAAGATAAAATAATCAAAGGTGCCATAGAATTGAAAATTTAATTTACCTCAGCATAGTTAAATAATTATAGTTCTGTACATGGAAATGACATACAGTGAGTCTCAAACACCATTGTTTCCTCCTTTTTGTGTAAATTTGATTTGTGCAAAAGACCACTGAAGAACAGGCGAATCTCAACATAACACCGACTGTGACACAATAGTCGGGATCATTAATATGTACACACTTTTGCATATACCAGCCCATGTTCAAGGCATTAGACAAGCCAGTATTAACGTCTGGAGCAGCACAGAGCCGAATCAGGTAAGCAAGCAAGGACAACAGCAAAAAATGGCAGATGGAACAAAATTAACTGACAAGGTCCATGATATCATGATATTTTTAGTGATATTTGTAAACTGTCTTTCTAAATGTTTTGTTAGCATGTTACTAATGTACTGCTAATGTGGCTAAAGTTACCATTGTTTCTTACTGTATTCACAGAGACAAGAGCCGTCATTATTTTCATTATTAAACACTTGCAGTCTGTATAATTCATAAACACAACTTCATTCTTTATAAATCTCTCCAACAGTGTGTAATGTTAGCTTTAGCCATGGAGCATACTATCAAACTCATTCAGAATCAGATGTAAACATCCAAATAAACACCTTACTCACATGATCCGATAGGCTGCATGATGAACACTTTGTAAAGATCCATTTTGAGGGTTATATTTGCTGTGTGAACTTTGTTTATGCAATGTATTATAGAGTTGTGAGCTTGGGGGCGGGGAGCGAGAGCATTTAAAGGGGACACGCGCTGAATCGGCACATTTTTAATTATGCCCCAAAATAGGCAGTTAAAAAACTGAATAAAAAAAAAACTAATAGGGTATTTTGAGATGAAACTTCACAGACACTTTCAGGGGACACCTTAGACTTATATTACATATTGTGAAAAAGGGGTTCTAGGGCACCTTTAAATATAGAATTTCATCTTTTCCCTGCTTCGGGAAATTAGTTTGGCTGTACTGCTCAGTGTTGAGTAAAACCAACATGAAAAATAATTGAAAAATTGTGAATTATGCTCTTCCTGAAAAAAATTGTGATATGATATTTTTGCCATATAGCCACCCCTTTAGGAGCAGGTAATAATTGGTTGAATTTGGTAATGCAGGGATTTTTTACCCCCTATCTTTCTTGGGTGTTTTGGAAGGTTACCACTTGGATTTAGGTTTTTGGCTGAATTTAAGACCACTGCCACCAGGAAACACCTTGAAATCCAATCAACAGCCAAGCACAGTGGTTACCTTCACCACAAGAGTGAAATTAAAAACACGATTAACATAACATTCCATTTTGCAGCTGTTATCTTCATACAGTGGTAAATGAAACAATAATCAGTTCCAGAACTTAACAGGCTCTGGGTATAAAGGAAACTGTATTGGTTTTAATGAAAACTGTGATGGTTCTAGTGGGCCTCTATTGGTAATTTTACAACTGTGTCATAATAAAAGTTCCACTGCTTGTGAGGCGTGTGTTGCGCAATCGCTCCAGCGGCCTCGTTCAGCTCCCACAACACTCGGTCCTGCTCTGCTTCATACTACAGTAACGTTAATAATCGCATCCATGAACATGATTTCTGCCAGAGTCCTATCCCAATTCTTTTCCACTGACCGTTGAGATGAAGACCACATATCCCAAGATTCCACGCTTAAACTTGGCGTCATCAAGCTACGCCTTTGTTTTGAATAGGCCTCTAGCGACCTCTAGCGGCAGAAAATATTACATATTGCACCTTTAAGATGACGCAGAAGTGCGTTCCAAAAAATAATTTTTTTGACCCCTACATCCTTCATCCCTTCGAAGCTCTCACTCCGGAGGTTAAACCCTTTGAAGGGACTAGGGCATAGGGATGAGCAGGTTGTGTCTACGTCAGACACGACTTTTTTTTTTTCGTCACGTTGCACCACAACAGCTAGAAGCTGTCTACACTGAACGCGACAAACCGACCGTTGCAAAGCACTTGGACTTCGTCAGAAACCGAACGGGGAATCTGTTCACTGTTGGGAATGTGTTGTGTCGCGTGACTCGCGTCGCCACATCCAGTGTAGACAATATCACTGATTAAAATGGATTCTATTATCTTTTGACACATAACAGACATGGTGTTATATTCTTTGAAAACAGTGACAACTTTGTTGCAGATAAGACACACCGGCTTTGCATTCACAAAACTAGGTAGGATGAACGCATAGTTGTCTTTCTATTACCAATATGGAAAGAGGAAATAAAACATAGTTCCTTAAGAGCATGACTCAAACATGCCATTAATGGGCTTATTCAAGTCCTCTTCTAATTTTTTAGTTATTTTTATCCATTCCTCATCTCCAACATATGTGTGTTTTAGCAAGGCGGTCTGTGTTGCAAGTTTGGTGAATGAAGACACTTGCCAGGTTACGTGTCACTACTCCACTTTATTAATTTATCCAGTGTAAAACCCGGACACCGCCACACAAATGTGGCTTTTTGTTAATGACTGTCCTACTACAGGATTTAACACAGAATAACAGCTCAATACCAGTTACAAAAGACACTGTAACAGTCTGTCACAGGCAATTCTAGTTGCATTTTTCATCAATTAATTGAAATTATCCTTTGACTAAGATCTGTCCAGCCATCTAGTGGCAAAAAATTTTTTTTTGGCCCAATGCCAAACTTAATTAACAACACCTGCCCTAGGCCCTGCAAAAGCTTAACACGGCACTGTCACACCACATTAAAGAGCAACAAAACGGTATTTATTGTATGAAATTAATTATAAAATTGTAAGAATTTGAAAGCTGAGATTTTGTTTCAATAACAAAAGCATAATACTTTGCAGTGTAACTTCAGTGTTATCTTAGCATCTTCCAAAACCATCATTTGTGGGTGCAGGTCTTTGCTATCATTTAAATGTGTTAGAGTATTGGGATCAACATTTCCTTATTTAAAAAAAGTTGTTTTACCACTGGTGACATACGGAATACCAGGGTACTCTTAATATACACACTTGTATTTTTATATATTATATTATATTATATTATCAGTCTGTTCTCCCTCACCGTCACCCGGCTCACTCCACTCACCAGACTTATCACCTGCACCTGACTCTAATCAACATGGAATCAAGAACTGCACATATACCCAGCTCAAACAGTTTTATTTTATTTTGTTGTTGTTGTATACTCACATTCACATAGGTGAATATTAGAAAGAAAAAAAAAATGTACCAACAAATGATTAGTTGTGACACATTGGGCTGGCTATGAGAAAGGCTGAACTGGTCTGTGAACCAGTGTGTCCAGTTGGCTTCATGTTACAAGAATGTAAAATGTTTAATTTAAATTTAGCAAAAGCTGGGATGGGATCCATTACCAAATACCAAAAGATACTAATTACAGTAGACATGGAGAAAGGAAATGAAGGTGCTTTGGGGGGAAAAAACTTTACC
This sequence comes from Ancherythroculter nigrocauda, assembly GCA_036281575.1. Classification (NCBI taxonomy): domain Eukaryota; kingdom Metazoa; phylum Chordata; class Actinopteri; order Cypriniformes; family Xenocyprididae; genus Ancherythroculter; species Ancherythroculter nigrocauda. Next base: position 26,957,533 of record VTFQ01000011.1, on the reverse strand, counting down.
AATATAAATGTAGCATTCTGCTGCAACCCCATCTTACAAGATGTTGAGAATTGGGTAAAGAGGCAGGGTGAAAGGGATTATGAAAAGGCCATAAAAGAACATGTTGAGCATCTCATTGATTTGATGTCCACTATTATGCCTTTTCAAAAGGATGGTCAGAAGGATTCCTGTGCTTTGACAACCATCTGAAAGCAGATATTAATGAATACATGGCTGGAATTCTGTACAAGAACAACAAACAATTGAACAATTGAATCCCTAAATAAATAAGAACTTCCAGTGGATGCAATGGGCTTACTGCATTATATACAGTCGTACTTCTTATTTAAATTTCAGAGAGCAAATTGTGGCTTGGGAGATTGTAATGAAGTGATTGTAATGTAATGAAGCAGAGCCTTGGTTTTTTGCAGTGACAGATGTGTCTTTGTAAGACATTATCAAAAGGGTCAAGGCCAACACAAAAAAATGAACCATGCAAAGTTGAAGGAGGTAAAATTCTGTCCCCTCAGACATCTTTGGCCAAGACGGTCATGAGTCTTGTGAGTCTAAACGCATCTTTTTTGTGCATGTGAAAAATCCCAAAAATTAATCATGTATGTGTTTATATGGGTAGATGCACAACTGATGTAAATAGGGTTGGGAATCAAAAAACATATGGTCAGGAATTGAATACTTATTATAAAATTGAAAATTTGATTCCTCATCAATTCCTTTTGTGTGAATTTTAATATGACTTAAAACTATTCAAGTGCAAGAAGTCTCGGATTCTGTTTTTTTGTGCTGCGCGCACAGAAAGCCACCCCTCATACTGTAATAGTGCACAATACTGATCTGAGTTCTCTTCCGCATCTTTTTGCACAGACAAATACACACAAATGTCAAAATATATTCATAAACAAAATCGGTTATGTCATAAGTGAATGTTAACATTTGTCAAAGAAAACATGTGTAACAGGAGGCTATATTGGATCAGTGCAGGTCTTAAAGTGACAGCAGCCTAATATTCCTCCTGCCATCTCTATAATAATGTTAATCAAACCACAAAAGACCACAAATTCACCTGCTGTTCTTGACTGAATAACTTTTATTTCAGTCATATCTTTGTTCCATTTTTATTTGTGCTATTACTAATTTATTTGTTCTTTTTTATTTACTGAGTGTTTACTTGTCTTTAAAAGTGCTTGAAATTTACATTAGTTAGGATAATTGTTTTTGCTATGGTATTTTTAAATCCTAGGCAAAAGTTCCTTGTGTAAGTGTTTTTTAGCCTGTTGATTTTTTTTTGTTCATGGAATTCAGCTACAATTAAATATTTTGCAGTAAGACTTAGAATAAATGTCAATAATGTATGTTTTTCTAACCTTATTGGAATCGAAATTCGGAATTGATAAGAATCAGAATTGATAACAATCAAAATCGTTAATTTAAACGATACCCAACTCTAGATGTAAGGCAACCACAAGCATTTTGGATATAACTAACTTCAGCCACTTAATATCCCATGAAAGGATGCTTAAAACAACTTTAAATAGTGTTGTCAAATCTCTAGGGGTTAAATAACAGGGCCAGTATTGCCGATACCAATATATATATATATATATATTTTTCGACTTTTAAAAGCATACACTTGAATTTGCATGAACTTTCCTTTAAGGGAAAGCCACGTCATAATTTATGAGGTGAATGCATCATTAATATGCTAAATCTGAATAAATTTTCATGACCACCAAACGATTTTGTGATGTGTGCTCTTGACATGCCTGTAATTAGTCATGTGTATGGTTAATACAAAGTTCTGGCATGAAACTGTAGATGGCGCAGGCTAGGTCCTTTAACACACCTGCTAATCATCACATCATTATCTATAGGTCACAGATGATTGGTTCCTCCTGTTTTAGTAGCCAATGAGCTGCGTGCTTAATCTTCAAATACATGAGTTAGCATTGCTTAGTAGCGCAGCGTGCTTCAGAAACCCTCCACCTTCCCCAGCTCCACCTGTATAGATCTGCTACGGTTATTCATGTACGCTATATCGTACAGCAGCAGCATGTCTTACTTGCTCACAGCAGCGGGTCGTGTATGTATTGGCAGTAGCAAGTCCCGTACTTGCTCTGCAGCAGCAGCAGCAATAATCAACAGCAGCAGCAGCAGCAATTAAGCAGCAGCAGCAGCGTAGCAGATCTATTCCGCCAAGACCAAAAATATCTACATTGTCATATCCATTACCATACCAAACACTCCGAGAGTTGTCATGACAGAACTGTAGTAAAACCATTGTTAATTTTTGTGATTTTTTTTTTTTTTTGATGTCTCTTCTGCTCACCAATGCTGCATTTATTTGAACTAAAATAAAGTAAAAACAGTAATATTGTAAAATATTATTACAATTTAAAATATTTCTACTTTTATTCCTGTTTATTCCTAAAAAAAAAAATTTATTCCTGATGCCAAAGCTGAATTTTCAGCATCATTACTCCAGACTTAAGTGTCACATGATCCTTCAGAAATCAGTCAAATATGCTGATTCGCTGCTCAGGAAACATTTTTTTTAACTGTTATCAGTGTTGAAACAGTGTTTGCTGCTTTAAAGCAGTGTTTGCTGCTTTATATTTTTGTGAAAACCATGATACATTCACAATGTCACTATGAAATGCCTAAGTTTTGAGTCATTTATGGTTGCTCTAATCGATCCAACCGAGAAACCACAAGGAGCTTTTATCATGTACCAAAAGTTTTTGTTCATCTGGGAAAAAACATAAGAAATTGACTGAAAAACACAGGAAAAAGTGCCTTGTAATCCTGCATCTGCGGTCGGGAGGAGCCAAATTGGATAATCCTTGTATGTGTAGTGATTACTTTGTCAAAATTTAATACAACTTGCATATGCAACCACTAACAAAAAAGTAGTATGCCTCCATAGTTTTGTATGCTTTCATTTGTTTTCTGGAGTAGAAAGATGTCTATGCCCGGTTGCACAAAACAACTTGAGTTTAATTTTTTTTAGGAGGCTATAACATACATTTTGGAAAGCTTCAACTTAAATGTTACACGAAGCGAGCATGTTCAATCCAAGTCTTCTAACGAGACACAATCAACCGTTTTATATTATAAATATTTTAATTTTAAGCATTTATTCACATAAACATTGATCAAATTACATAGGCTACGTGGCAAAACCTGGATCGCTGTCATGAAAAACTTGGCTGTTTCCCTTAGAGAACTGTTTAAGGGATTATATCAAAGACTTTATGTGCAACATTCCCATGGTAAGGGGAAATCACCTTTTAAATGTCTTATACTTAAGGGAAAAACTTGAGGTGCTTCACGCAACCGGGCACTGGAGAAGTTGCTTACTATCTCAATGACAGGCAAATATTCCAGTTCAATAGAAAAATCGCTCTTTATTACTTTATTTATCTACTTTATGTTGTGATTTTGTTCATACCTCTCTTGTAATAATGCCTAAACCAGTACATTAACCTGATCAAACAACAAAGGAATGTGTTTTTCAGTGATTGTTTTCCTTGCAATGGGAGTGTATTTGTTGTCCATTACTTTCAAGAAATGCCTGAAATGCTGATTTTCAACAATCGACTATGGAATGCAGGCAAATCTGAAAATGTGAAGGAATGTGGGAGTAAAAATAAATGAGTGCAGTCAGTATGTTTGTGGATAGCATACTCGTATCAAAAAGGTAAACCTTGATCCCAATGCTGATTTAAGAACTTTACTATACAAAACACTGCAATTTTTGTTCATATAATATGGCCAATCAATTGTGCTTATTTCTGTAATTAATTATTCTCATGTCTGCTGCCTGTAGATTTACCCCTTGCCATAGCATATCAGGTCTTCAAATGAGGCCAAAAACTATAACTTTTGTTAGGAAAGAAATACATTACATGTAGTGTTCAACAAACTGAGTATTTAGTAAAACTTAAGACCGTGAATAATAAGACTGAACACAAACACTTAGATTCCAATTAAATAATCTCAGAGTTGTACACATATATTGTGTGTCTCCACTTGCTAAGAATGATGTTAAATAATCACACTGGAAGATGATCGGATAGAAAAAGGGTTAACCTATTGGCTGGCTGGATTTCTGTGCTGAGTGCGCCCTCTATTGCACCTATCAGTTCATGCGTGTAAGGCCAGCGGTGAGTCGTGTGATTGATAGCTCTGTAATTCTATAAATGTCTGTCAATGAAATGTGTGATATATTAAGAACAACAGCACACTCAATATTGAGAAAAGTGTTTTATTATAGTGCCAGCACGAGGAGTGTCGAATATGCTGGAATATATCAACTCACTCTGTGTTACTGTGTTTTCTCAGTGAATAAATTAATGGGAGACAATTTCTTAAAGCATGAGCTTTATTGACACAATGCAAAGAGGATAAGAGACCAGTGCCCGGTTGCATGAAACTCCTTAAGTGAGGGTTTCCCTGAGGGAGAAAAAATCCCTGAGGTAAGGGATTTCACTAAGAGCGTTGCAACAAACTTCTTAGCTTTCACCCTTACCTAAGTGTTTACACTAAGCGTTTCACGGTAGTTTCTGACAACATACGGCAATGATCGCAGCGGTTGCTATAGTTACTACCTCTAACAGTAAACAGAACATAATGAACCACAAAGCCAAATCCTCGCTAAAACCACATTTGTATGAATATATTTGTGCTATGGAGAGTACAAACATAACAGCAATCAAAAAACTGAAAAGTACCGCAAGCAAAAAAACGCAAGGCAATTAAAACTTGAAGCAGTGCTGGAACTGCGTAACTCCGTCAGGTTTGGTGCTCAATGTCATGTTCTAGTGTCGCGGTGAGACGAAGGATTGACTGGCGGTCAAACCGATATTCTCTCAATAACTGTATATCATTCATCGTCTCCAAGGGATTATTGCGATCATTAAAAACACGCCTTGGTATTTCCTCCTCTTCAATTAACACTAAATCAGCCATCGTATTTTGAGTGTCAGTTGATTTAAGGGAGCTGTTTTGGTCCCTTAAATTTATTAAGGTGAAATGGTCGCTAAGGACTTTGTAGCAACGCTTAAGCAAACACTTAGATAATTAAGGGGAAAAACTTAGCTAATAACAGCCTTAAGTTCCTTAAGAAAACCCTTAGGGTTTTTTTCTTGCAACCCAAGTTTCACTAAGGGTACCCTTAACCTTATATGTAAGGGATTTCTTAGCTTAAGGAGTTTCATGCAACCAGGCACAGTTACACAAACAGGACAAATGTAGTTCTTTTCTAGCCAAGTTTTGTGCATGCATAGGCAGTGAAACCACCGCAGGCACAATACATAAAATACATAAGAATATCAAAGTTTGAAGTAAGCTGCCCATTTCATTATCAAAATAATATTTATAAAACATTATATGCAGCTATGCATGTCATTAGTTTGCTAAAACAAAAATTGAAATGCTTACCCAGTCAGTCACATTTCAAGAAGAGTCTTTTCCCCCTACATAGAAAGCACATGTCCTTCAGGTCATCTAGTTAAAGATGGTAGGAGCAATGTTATCATAAAACATGTTCTTAAGTTTTTACAGGCAATATTCAAAATATTCAAATAAGAATATTGAATATTCAAAAGTCATATTACCCTTACTTGGAATCAATTCCAACAACTACAGCTTACTTGCAAGACCAATCTGCCTGTGTTTGGTCTTGCAAGTGCTACTTTTTAATTGGCAACTTACCACTGTTCTGTAAGAGGCAAGTGGCTATTTTCATTCTAAGGTCAGCCACGCTTTGTGGAGAGGTAAAAAACAGAAGTGCCTCACCATTCAGCAATGCATTCAGCAAACTAAAAAGAAATGTTAATGTGGTTGAATAAATGTTTTAAACAAATAGGTATTATGTTGCCATAAAATGTGCAATTGTAGTGAAAATTCACACACACTGAAATAATGCATGATCAAAACTTGATACATTGAGATGATAATTCATTGATGCTTGAAAATTGAAGTTAATGCTCTTTTGAACATATGTTATGTATGAAAAGCTGGTTAATATTATAAAGTATGAATGTGGTTTGCACATTAAAGGGATAAAAAATGAAAATTTGATGTTTATCTGCTTACCCCCAGGGCATCCAAGATGTAGGTGACTTTGTTTCTTCAGTAGAACACAAATGATGATTTTTAACTGCAACCGTTGCAGTCGGTCAGTCGTATAATGCATGCCAATGGTAACAAAATCTATGGGAGTAAAAAAAACATGTACCGACAAATCCAAATTAAACCCTGTGGCTCGTGATGACACATTGATGTCCTAAGACACGAAACGATTGGTTTGTGCGAGAAACCGAACAGTATTTATATCATTTTTATACATATCGACATTTTAGACATATCGTGTACACAAGCATTCGATACGAACCCATAGACACTAAACATGGCATAACTGAAGTTACATTACATGTGTCATAAAACATGTGAATACAATACTGATTACAATACAACAAACAGTAATAATGGATACCATTTCCTGGTGATATGCATGTTCATTTATAGAACAGTGTCTATAAATTAAGGCAGGAAGGTCTGTTTTCAGGCTTTGTATGCCTTTTCTATGGGCCTGACTCAAAATGACTTTTGGATGCAGAGTTCTGCATAGTTTCAGATCATAAAAGTCTGATCGTGTCCAAGAGGCCCTTGCCCAGACTGGTCTTCTCGAAGGATGGGGACAGAGTGAATTTAAAGAGTATTTGTTCAATATGACAAGTAATTGTGTCTGATTTGTCTCAGTTGTTACATTATGGTAGTGGAAATGCTGAAGATAACTCAAATACTGTTAATAATAATGCTATGTTTTCATTCTCCCTGGCAGAGAAAGAAATAATTTTGTTTACCCCACCTTCCATCTGTTAGTTTCAAATAGCTTTCATCTTGTCAGATTACATGTAGTTTCTGCTACTATACACCAGGCGTCCTTTGATCATACGTTTATGTACTACAACTTCATCAGGTATCCACACACAAGGCAGCCCGTTCTTTCTGTGTAACATTATGCACACTTCCATTGTCATGGAGCGTAGTATTGTCACATTTGACAGCATTTTGAACCCTTGGGTTCGTAACACCCTTTCTTTCACCATGTACTTGGATGAGAGGTAAGGAATTGATCTAAACAGAAGAAACTTAGTAACTATCAGATTAGCCACTCTTTTTATTCCTTTTACCAGAGTCAGTAGTTTGCCATTTATGCTCTTGAAAGGAAATGCAGAATATGCCCATGATGAGCCTCACAACTTGATTGACTTGGCAAGATGACTAAAAAGGTGAATGTTAAATGTCATCTGAGACTCGGCATATAACATCTGAAACCTGAATATAAAATCAAGCCACAAGATCTCAGTTCTTTTGATTTCACATGTTTTTTGTTAATCTTTTAATAGCAGATAAATGGATGATACAAGTAGGCCAAGATGTTGCAAGTACTTTTCGGGAAGAAATCCTTCAAGACATGGTAGGCTGTAGAACAGGAGCCAGGATTTCCACTCTTTGGTTTTCCAGTGCATCCTATTTGACAACCCTCTAGGCAGTCGAGTAATCAGGTGTGGAGGTTGGATACAAACAATTCTGGCATCTATCTCTCTCAATGTGGCAGGGCTGCCAACATAATATAGCTGGGTGGATGAAGTATCATCAAGGATTCTAGTCATCTGTCTTGAAACCACAAGTAAGACTGCATGCATGTAGTCAGGGACAAATCCCCAGACAACAAAGTCCCACCTTCTAGAGCCAACTCCATATCCCTAACCATTTCCTCATTTGTTCTGTCACTATATTCTTCTGTTGAAACTGGATACTTCACTACCTTATCAACTAGCTTTCCAGGATGCAGAAAGAATCCACAACCATAATCTCCATTAAACTGGGTAGTGTTGTGCATCAGTGTTCAACTATTTTGCTGTTAATAACAGACCCTTCTTTATGCCATGTGACACCAGAGTTGGCTGGGGTCTTGGCCTGATTCACAAATTACTTTAGAAAGTTTTCCATCACAGGTGGTTTTGGCCCAAACCAAAGGCCAGACAAGCAGTACATGCTTAAACCGAAGTTCAAACTGAATGCTAAAACTCAGGTGAGTGAGACCTCCGGTGGCCGATTGAAAAATCTTCACCGGCAGTGGCCGATTGAGGAACATCTTCACCGGTGTTCAGTAGCAGTGAACATTGTCGGTCTGTCTTTGCTTTTTGTCATGTTTGAATGATTTGATCCATCTTTGACCTCTAGGGCTGCTTAAGAAAAGCGTGTATGCGCAATTATCTTGACTAGGTAAACCTAGATCAAAATACTGGGATTGTGTGAACTTCAATTCCTTTTTAAGAAAATGCTTTAGCCCCAACTTATTCGTTAGGTTCATTCAAGGCAGGTGTTAGTTTAATTCCTGCTTTTTTTTTAGCATCTTTCATGAAACAGCTATCAGGTTCTCCCACCTTGTTGCCACATTAACCTCCGTTTCCTGGGAAGTGTTACCATGTTTCTCTGGACATATCAAGAGATGGACTGATAGTTGTGAAAAAAAATAATAAAAGGTAGCAGTTTTAAAAAAAAATTTAAATTTTAAATCAACTCTCACCTGGCAATTCAAAGGCAACTTTCCAGTTTGTGTCAGCCATGAAAACAGATGGGTGGTGTCCACAGCATTAACAGAAATGACAAAGATTTCCTGAGCGTTCTGTGGCACTGTAGTCCCAGAATGGGACTCAATTGTGCACAATATCCGCCCAACAGCAATGTGCAGAGTTCTGCAAAGAATAAAAAAGAAATGTTTTTAAACATATGTTGTTAATGTTTTTGTATGTGCTTAATTTAGAGCAAACATTCAAATATTCACAATTTATATAAGTGGCTTAAGTGTAAAAATTGTACAGAATGGCCTACCTTTGTCCTGCGAAAATATCCCATAAACTGTTGCTTGTGTTATGACAAAAGCATTGTTAAGCTCAGGAGGACAATTTGCCTCTGCAGGCTCAAAGTTCTCTGGAAATGGTTTCTCTGTCTTCATTAAATCCAGTGGAAGTTCCTCTGGGATTCTCTTGAAATCCCACAAGTAGTTGGGTCATAGTGATCACACTACTATGAGTGTATTCTGGCTGATAATGCATACCCAGATTTTCACTGACCATTTCCTAGAAATCTTCAATGTCCTCGTTTTAGGTATCCACTGCATTTTTGGCCATTTTTGGAACAGCCACCACATAGACAAGTATCTATGTACACAGCTGATTTTTTTTTTTTTTTTTTTTTTTTTTTTTTTGTGCCTATACACTGGCAGTGCCATTTACGACTCGCTTTTTTTTTTTCATGTTTTCTCAAGTTTGAGGTGGTGCTGAAATGAATGGCACACCCTGGTTCCTTGTTGGACTTAAAAAATAAGATGCATTCCATGTAGATTATGATCATTTCGGATATAAACCACTGTTGTATCTCTACTTCTGTTTGGTTTAAATTTGTCAGTGTACTCACCAGAAGGTGTTGCTGTCACCATCACCATCAGACCTGTTGTGGCAAAGAAAAGGAATAATACATTTATAGGTTACACTTTAATATGGATATGTGAACTCGTGAGACAGCATTATTTTAAATGTTTACATTGACCTACCTTGATTTTGTAAGTGGGATTTGAAATGTATTTATTATTTTGGCACACTTTGGACAATGCCAATGGCTCCTTCCACCACTTTTCTGATCTGGACAGTGGCTTGTTATGGTGAACTTGCCTATGAAGACAATAGGATGTTTTGTCAATAATCCGTAAATTCTATATGTACACATTTAATAGATTATTATTAGATTTAATTCTCAAGATATTACTTACTTGTGCCACCCTTATTAAAGTGTACAGCAACTCTCAGTTGCTTTATGGAAAAATTATTTCTAGACGTTGTAACTGAAGAAGAGCAGTAACAACAATCATGATCACCTCCAAGTTCCAAAAAATCCTCTTTGTTGAGAAACTCAAATACCTTTATGTCAAATAAAAACAGAAGATGGGATGATGATTAGCACATTTTTACTTCAAGAGAGAGAGAATTTTTTTTTGTTTTAATTTTTAACCAGCCATTTATTTCACAAATGTTGCACTCAAAACACTTTCAATATAATAACAACCCCAATTGTAATAAAAGTAAAGGGGCGTGTCCCATCATTGGTGTGCGAGGAGAGGGGAGGAGACGAGTTTGGGACCGGAGATGCGATCACGAATTTGAGTTGTGTATGAGAAAACGTTGTTAACAATCAAGGTTATACTAACGTTTAATTGACTGTTGCTGTCAAGCAAATGTCAAGACTGGAGTTACAACAGCTGGTATGACTTGTGTTTTCCGCGACTTTCCATGGAGTCGGAGTTCGCCACGGACAGGGAGGCCGTCCTGAGATCGTGAGTGTGCTGCGCCATCAGTCTGGATTGTTACCGAGGAAACCACCTCTCCCATCGACGCCGTTCGAAAAAAACATAATTTACCCTGCCATCGGATGACATTGCAGGATTTGACATGAGTAAGATGTTTCTTGTTCATTCTGAAACCTGCAGATTAAGAGGTAAAAGCAGCACGGACATTTGAATAAAGGGAGAGATTGAACTGAAACGCTTATTACACATCTGAGCTGTTCTGTGATTGGACTGCATTAGATTTAAGAGAACTGAAATACAGAGAAAGCTTTGAGTTTTGAAGAATGTTCTTTTAAAGAAATACAGAAATGTTCATTTGACTGGGTGAAATTTGTTATGTGATTGTGTTAAAGAGATTTAATTTGATTTGAATGTTTTCTGAAATGTTGAAATACTTCCTTTAAGGGAATGTTTATTCTGAACTGGGAAAAGAAGTTGAATTAACCCCAATTGTGTATACACTGTTTACTTAAAAGAGCCCAGGAGTTGGATCTTTGAAACGGTTGTTATTATTTTCTTAGTTTCTATTGGTTTATTCAGTGTCTATTTTCTCTGAATTATTTTTTTATTATTATTATTATTTTTTTGGTACCAGTTTAAGCTGACTAAAGCTTTATTCTTTATATGATTTCTAGACATTAAATAGTTGATTCTGAGCCTGTGAAAAACTTTGTGAATGTTTTTCTGCCTGTTTCTGCTGGTATTTAGGCTTTAAGCATTTGTTGGTTCTGGGGTAGGGGCGTTCCCGTCTATGCTGTAGGATATTGTGAGGTTGGGAAGATATTAGGTGGTTCAGGGCTCTCTCACATGTGTTATAAACTCCAGGTTGGGCCCGTGACAGAACATAAAGCCTGGAGCCCTCCTCATTTTAGCCCTAATAAGAAAAACAGAATAGTACGGAGCGTATTGAATTTGGAGGCAAGGACAAAGATCCATTGTCACCATTCATCCAGAGCCACTGGATATATAACCCCTATCAGACGGGCTTAAGTACCCGTTACACAATAATACAAAAGTTTTCATCATCTTACATTTAAAATCAATCCACACACGTTATTATCCTGTTTTTTTTTGTTTTTAAATAGACATAACTTCACATCCTTTCGACCCTTCAGTTTTATTCCTCCTGCTTATATATATTGCCATTATAGGTGAAGTTTAAAAGTTTTATTATATTTTTTTGCTGCATTTAACCTTAAACAAGAGGCTACCCTTTGCGAGTTATTTAAATAAGGACTCCCAGCAGCTATTAGGTGATACATTTTAACTTTTCTCGATGTACACGTTACGTTTTCAAAACTCCACTTGGTATATCAAATCTGATTCCAAACACAGTTGGTTCTTCTAGTAACCAATACAAAGAAGACTCCTGAAACCCTCTTCTTTTTAAAATAAGCTCCATAATCTAAAAATGTATCAGTCCATTCAGTTTAATCTTGCTAGAGTCCATTAAAAGCAAATTGGAGTCCAATCATTTTTATAAACCAAATTCTGCAGTGAAAGCTGATTAACTCCTATCTCTCTAACTGCTTCCATAAATTGTAGTCTTTCATTGTCATAACCTTTACTTTATTAAAGCATGCTTGACTGTTTCAAGATACAACATCTGGATTCATGTTTTCCAATCATATGTAGTGACTGTTTAAGAGCAGAATGCCCAATTCTGAGACATGATATTATGCTGTCTACCCTTCTATTCCCAACACTTCTCCTTTCGCTCCCAACTATTCACTGAATATTCACTGTGCTTTTTAATGTATTTTGCTAAAGGTTAAGTTGTAATAGTCTATATTTTGTAGTTGGTGTTTTTATATCCTGATATATATAACTAAGTAACTTTTTTTACCTTCATAAAAAGTTTTCTAAGTCCTTACGATGGTTAATTGACTTGTAGTGGTGTGTTTGAGGCGAGCACTAACCCCCTCTGGCACGTCTACACCAGAAAACAGCACTTGCAAGTTGAGCTGCATCGACCCGACACAATCTCGCCTCATGTTCACGTTCACGTGAGAATGACAAAATGCTTTACGGTAATTCAAAAACAATGTATATATTATAACTTTATAAGACAATATCGAAAATTACCCACCTCCATCGAGTGTACTGTATTTGCAAATTACCTACCTCCTCTTTCTTGTACTGTATTTGCAAAACTACTGCGCTGGTGAGCGTTGTAGTCCAGAGCTGTGCTTAGAGTATTTACGACAGTGTGATTCACTGAAGGAAACTGTAGGGGGAGCTTCGCAAATATTACTGAGTTCCGCTTTAAAGGTGCCCTAGATTGTTTTTTTACAAGATGTAATATAAGTCTAAGGTGTCCCCTGAATGTGTCTGTGAAGTTTCAGCTCAAAATACCCCATAGATTTTTTTTAATTAATTTTTTTAACTGCCTATTTTGGGGCATCATTAACTATGCACTGATTTTTTTCAGCACGGCCCCTTTAAGAGATGCGTTCCCTCTGCCCCACGAGCTCTCGACTATACATTGCATAAACAAAGTTCACACAGCTAATATAACCCTCAAATGGGTCTTTACAAGATGTTCGTCATGCATGCTGTATGCATGCTTCGAATTATGTGAGTAAAGTATTTATTTAGATGGTTACGTTTGATTCTGTGTGAGTTTGAGGCTGTGCTCTGTGGCTAACGTGTAATTCTACACTGTTGGAGAGATTTATAAAGAATGAAGTTGTGTTTATGAATTATACAGAATGCAAGTGTTTAAAAATGAAAATAGCGACGACTCTCGTCTCCGTGAATACAGTAAGAAACGATGGTAACTTTAACCACATTTAACAGCAACATGCTAATGAAACATTTAGAAAGACAATTTACAAATATTACTAAAAATATCATGATATCATGGATCATGTCAGTTATTATTGCTCCATCTGCCATTTTCCGCTGTTGTTCTTGCTTGCTTACCTTGTCTGTGCACAGATCCAGACGTTAATACTGCCTTTCCTTGTCTAATGCGTCGAATGGGCTGGCATTATGCAAATATTGGGGTCATACATATTAATGATCCCGACTGTTACGTAACAGTCGGTGTTATGTTGAGATCCGAGTGTTTTCCAGAAGTCTTTTAAACAAATGAGATTTACATAAGAAGGAGGAAGCAATGGAGTTTGAAACTCACTGTATGTCTTTTCCATGTACTGAACTCTTGTTATTCAACTATGCCGAGGTAAATTCAAATTCCGATTCTAGGGCACCTTTAAGTCTGTACATTTGCATTAGTTATTCATTTATGCTTTCTATGCCTGGGCAATAAAAAAGTGCACAGTTGCAATAATGTAAATGTTACTCTTTATTTTTAATAAGAAAATATTAATTAGCAATTTATTTATTTTTTTGCAACGCTGATGTAGAACAGTGGAACTTTTTTTTTTTTTTTTTGTAATTTAACACAGAAAGGAAGAATGTGTACACAAAATAAGTTTTGGCAATAAAAGAGAACATAACACTTTATATCATTGGAAAACATGAATAAGGTTGTTCTTGCCAGATTTGATCTACATGAAAGTTGAATATAAAGTGTGAAGGTTACTAGAATGAAATATTTCAACTTATAGAGGTACTAAGAGCAATAAGATTTCAAGAGTGTTTAACATACTGTTTAAATATTTAAAAGATAGCCTACAAAGATTTAATACATCATATGAATACAGTTTTATATATAAAGATACTTAACATATAACGTGATGATACGCACTCAATCTAAGTACGTGGCGGAATATGTACCATAAACTGGCTTGCCAACTTTCCAAAAAACTATAAATAAGAAGGACTTTTATTTTGGTCTTATGGTGTGACGTCATAAGGCGGCGCTGCGACTCCGCGTCAGTTATGTTATGGCTGAAGGAAGGTTTGTGTTTTTAAGCATTTAAATCGATACTAATCGTCTAGTCAAATTTATAGCGCTTACTAACAATGCAAACTGAGTGAATTATTACTTAATGCAATATTGTCTTGCTTTATTTAACATTAATGAACGTTATTTTTGGTGAGTAAATAGCATCCACACATGAGGAACAGAAAGGTGTTTCTCATTTGGCTCCCTATGAATCAGTTTATCGTAAACGTGAATTACTGGTATGACGTTATTTTAATGACAAATATCAAATGAATTATTTCCTTCCCTCTGGACATATACAGTGCTCCAGTCGTGAACTGCCTTTCCTCTCATTCAGATGTTACGTGTGCACCACATGAAAAAATACTATAGTAATTTATAGTAAATACTATAGTGCTTTTGAACCATACTATAGTAAAGTACTTTGCTGTGGTAATATAAAAACTATAGTAATATAATCAAATTACTTTACCCAGTACTGTACTAAGTTTTCTACAACTATATGGTATATTATACTACAATACACTACAGTATTGCTATAGCATTCATCAAAGTGTTGTAAATACTATAATATATATAGTATACTACATTTTACTATAGTATGGTTCAAAAACACTATAGTATTTTTTCATGTAGGCATGCTCAAACGGTATCCACTGGAAAATCTCTCTGTGCTCTTAAGCTAGAATTTTCTAGAAATTCTCTTCGCTTCCGGATAAACATGTAAAATGTTATCAACCAATCATTCTGATGACTGACCGATGAAAATGCTACATGAAATGTTATTAGCTGAGAGTGAACTGCAACAAATTCTTTCTACAATCAAAGGTAAATCTTTAATTTCTTTACAGTGTATTAATATTTAACAATATTAATCAAATGTATCTTAGAAATGGCTTGGAATGGGGCACTTGGATGATTTGTACATATTCAGTACTGGTCGAAAGTTTGTAAACAATGTTTTTTTAGTGTTTTTGAAAGTAGACTCTTAGTGAAATACAGTAATACTGTGAAATATTATTACAATTTAAATTGGTTTCTGTAGCAGTATATTTTAAGTATAATTTATTCCTGTGATGGAATATTCAGCAGCCATTACTTCAGTGTCACATGATTCTTCACAAATCATTCTACAGGTGGGTGCAGACGGTGTGATTTTGGCCACATCTGAGACAAATTTTTGCAAATCCTAAAAGATCCTAGGCTAAAATCTGTAGTCTTTGGTCGTTAGTTTGACATGTTCACCGACAACCAATTAATCAATAAAACTTTACCTCAGACGAAATTCTGGCAGTGTCAGAAGATTTGGCGCACAGTCCTGCAGTGTGACTTCTCCTACAACGAACATCAAATTGACTTTGTTTTTCATAGACAAGCCGTGATCAAAATTAACGCTAGAGATGTCTATGTTAGCCACCATTTCAGTCCCGCGTGTAATGCAGCTCACAGTCTTCGAATATTTATGGGTTTATGTAAAACTCCAGAAAAGTTTTCACGTGCGCATCCATTTTTAACGCGTCTTGACTGTTGTACAGTCTGACATAAATGAAAGCTGAGATCCCACAGTGTGACATGAGGATCATATTTGTACAGTCTGAAGAGCAACAATAGTAAAGGACTATTATAAATCGCACCTGGCTTAAGATCAATTTTTCTTATTAACAATGTTGAAAATAGTTTTAGCTGCTTTTTTTTTTAATCATGATACACTACCATTCAAAAGTTTGGGTTAAAGGTGCAGTAAGTGATCTTTCAAAAACGCTGTTGAAAAGACATGTACGTCTGGAACACAACAAACATGTAGCCAATCAGCATTAGTGGGCATATGATGGTGGAGGAGAGAGAGTGAGCAAGAGGGAGATTTGAAGAAAGATTTTAGAAAGAGAGATGAAACACAATAATGTGGAATATCACTGGAAAAAGAAGGGTTATGATCAGGCAAGAGCTTTAGGACCCACATTAGTATTAAAAAAAGCTTTCCAGCTCTAAGCAGGAAGACCTGAATACGGACACCGATGTTGCATTGATTTGCTCGATATGCGAGTAACATATTGGTTTTGTGGTTTCACAGAATTATCAGCAAAGGATTAATTGATTTCTAACCCTTACATTAACTTTACCTCTATATATATTTATGGAAATTAGAAATAAGAACCCGCCCTGTACAGCTATGATCAGCTGTTCAGCTGAAAGGCCGCAGCTGATATGTTGGTTCTTGTCACATGACCTGCAGTGCGCTTGCGTTGAGATGTAGCATAGGCACGCCTGGAAAAAACTAACGCGCTGCACCGCATGCGCATCGCTTCTGGTAGGAGCGCGCTTGTCGCTCGCCTACATTTGAAATAACAAACTTTAGCGCGCTAAAGACGCAATATGTGAATGGCTCCTAATGGCAGTGAGCGGGATCTACAAGTATGAGCTGAAGAAAGTGTCTCCTTCCATATCCATCCACCCATTACACTCCACACGGCACACGGTTAAAGGCCTTCTGAAGCGAAGCGATGCGTTTGTGTAAAAAAATCCATATTAAACAAGTTATGAAGTAAAATATCTAGCTTCCGCCAGACTGCCTTCTGTATTGCATTATTGCCATTGTTCCAGTTGAGATTTTAGTGCAAACTGATTGTAAACACAGTTTAGATATTTATTATATGTAATAACATTTAACTTTTATATGCAGTGGGTCTTAAAGGTAGGGTAGCAGTTTCGGAGCGGCTAGCGATAGCAAGCTGGCTTTGAAAGTATGAAATCTCAGCTTCCCTTCAGAGAGCTCTCCAAAACCACACCTTCTCCATATCACATGAACGTGTAGGTCACGCACAGCCATAGCAGATTCAGCAAAGCGTCATAAGAGACAGCGTTAAATTACCTCATGTCTCAAAGCATATAACATTACAATAATGACTGCTGTAGATTCATTTTAGCGTTGATAGTGTTGACACAGAAATGCATAAATCCGAGTCTGAGGACTAGGGGTATTCGATATTGACAAAAACTGATATCTCTAAATTTTCTGGGATTTTCTTGAAAATGATAATTAGACAATATTTTGAGTGTGTTTATTGTATTTTAATTGAATTTGATTATTTTTATTTTTACACTAACTACTGAACTATAGAGACGCGCCCAGTGATTTTAGTTTGGATTTATTTTTCTTTCTGTTAATTATTCTCATCTTAATCATGACAGAGTGTCCAAACACACTGAAAAAACTTCTGGTGAAGCAACTGAGATCCACATGACACTATTATAAAGATGGCGTTTATTAAAGAGGAGAGTGAAGACATGAAGATTGAAGAAACATTCAGAG
The DNA here is from genome assembly GCA_036281575.1 of Ancherythroculter nigrocauda. NCBI lineage: Eukaryota > Metazoa > Chordata > Actinopteri > Cypriniformes > Xenocyprididae > Ancherythroculter > Ancherythroculter nigrocauda. Next base: position 26,939,956 of record VTFQ01000011.1, on the reverse strand, counting down.
TGAAACAAGAAGATACTGAGGAACAAACAGGTTGGTTTAATTCTCAAAGCTTAAAGGGATAGTTCACCCAAAAATGAAAATTTGATGTTTATCTGCTTACCCCCAGTGCATCCAAGATGTAGGTGACTTTGTTTCTTCAGTCGAACGCAAATTATGATTTTTAACTGCAACCGCTGCCGTCTGTCAGTCAAATAATAGCAGTGGATGGGAACTTCAACTATAACAGTAAATAAAACTTGCTTAGACAAATCCAAATTAAACCCTGCGGCTCATGACGACACATTGATGTCCTAAGACACAAAACGATCGGTTTGTGTGAGAAACCGAACATTATTTATATAATTTTTTACCTCTAATACACCACTATGTCCAACTTCGTTCAGCATCCTGTTAGTGAGGTCAAAAAACGCGTTCTGATGACGGAAGTGATGTCTCGCCCATATACTTCAATGAGAGCTAGACATCACTTCCGTTGTCAGAGCGCGATCAGACCTCACTAACCGGAAGTTGAACGAAGTTGGACATAGTGGTGTATTAGAGGTAAAAAATGATATAAATACTGTTCGGTTTCTCGCACAAACCGATCGTTTCGTGTCTTAGGACATCAATGTGCCGTCACGAGCCACAGGGTTTAATTTGGATTTGTCTATGGAAGTTTTTTCGACTCTTATTGTTCAAGTTCCCATCCACTGCTATTATTTGACTGACAGACGGCAGCGGTTGCAGTTAAAAATCATAATTTGCGTTCGACTGAAGAAAAAAAAGTCACCTACATCTTGGATGCCCTGGGGGTAAGCAGATAAACATCAAATTTTCATTTTTGGGTGAACTATCCCTTTAACTCAGTCATTTGTCTTCAGTCAAATGTCCACCTCTACAGAAATGAATTATATTTTTGGTAGAATGTCATATGAGTCTCTTAATTAAGTGGTTTTATTTAACGTGGAGCGGGTCATTACTTAGTCATCTGTTATGACGTGATAAATATTTGTTAGGCTGCATTCATGTTATTTTTCCTAAATTAATGTTTATTAGCAGCTGTTGGGGATAAACAGTTTAGGACCATTGAGACCAGATATGTTGAATAAAGACCCGGAGTCAAAGTTTAAAAAAATTAATAAATTGAAGAAAAATTTTATATAGTTTATATAAAATAGTTTGAAGTTTCATCAGTAGAAGCCAGCTTCAAGTCTCACAAGGAGTTTGTAGGCCGCTCTGCGTATAATCACATTTTCTCAACAATTATACTCTAACAGAGTCAACTAACTATGTCATTACTTCAGGTTGGATGATTCTGATTGGCTAAGAAAAATAGACAAGATTAGAAATTTTCCACACGTGGACAGATAGTAAGAAGCATATCTCCCTTCGTCACGGTGATGACGAGGGGGACCCTGGATTTAGGTACCGGATGTCCTTTTGGGGTCATGATGTGGCGTCTGCTGGTCTCGAGCAGAATACCAGTTGTCCAGTACAAAGAGACCTGCACAGAACACTTAGCGGACATACACAGATACACATGATTCACAGCTTCTTCAAGGCTGAAGTTGATCTGAGCTCTGCTCTGAGCAGGAAACTTTCCCCAAAACATACTGATAACATGTTCTTTTCTCTCAGTGAGAGGTACAGAGGAAAATAGATGCTTTAACATATATTGTTAAGTCATTCAAATAATTTAACAGAAATATAAATGTTGATTAATAACTTAAAAGATATATATTGAAGCGGCAGTGGACTCCAGAATCCATCCTTTCACAGCACTATACCAAAGTCCCTTTCACTCAGTGGCCATATTTCCAACACCTCCAGGCCCAAATAGCCTAAAAAAAACGTCTTTTTCAGGCTAGACTAGCCACGACATGTAAGTTAGCACACGTACGTCTGCAAGATGTCTGTTAAAGATCACTTCATCTAAAAAGGATCTGCTGTTTACACACATCTGATAGACATCTTTAAGATGTCAGTTTTACATGCATTCTAAATCATAAACATATTAAAGACATCTTCTAAACGTCTATTTGACATCTGACAGGAAAAATCCTATAGACGTATTGCAGATGAGTAAACACTCTAAAAAATACGTCTTCCAGACGTAAACACACACATCAAATAGACGTCTCCGAGATGTACGTGTAATATCAGGGTACAGTGTTCATTCTAATGTTTGATCAGTGTTTTTTTTTTTGTTTTTTTTTTATGTGTAATGATTGTAGTTCAGTCAGATATTCTTTGTCTAAAAATCGTTTAAAGCTGTTTATGCGTCAGTAAATCAAGCCAGTAACTAAACAGTCTTCTTCACATTGTTTCTTTTAGTAGTATGAAACAGACCCGGCGCCAGACAGAAATTCACAGACGGGCATTACATTTTTTCAGGGGGCACAAATGAGATCATATTCATTGCTTAATAACATTAATTATGAATTAAATGGACGGGAAAAAAAACGAGGAAGAACGTACCACTCCATTGACGCGATACAACAGTAAAGCTTTGGACATAGCCTACTGCAACACACGTCACAGGGCTCGACATTAATGCTTGTTCGCTTGTCTGGGAGCAAGAGAAAGAGAATTAGCCAAGCCTGATTAAAGTGTTATGAATCAGTGAAACCGCCAAACTGCTGAAATCATTTGACTTTGGCGATCTGAATCATGAATCGATACACTGATTCATAACACTTCGAAGCTTCAGGAAGCAGTGTTTTGAAATCGGCCCATCACTATATAAGTCGTTATTTAGTTTTTTTTGCGCACAAAAACTATTCTCGTCGCTTCATAAAATGATTGTAGAACCACTGTAGTGAGATGGACTTTGTAACGACGTCTTTAGTACCTTTTATGGGTCTTGAGAGAGGAAATGACATTGCTGGCTATGGAGGCCTTTCTGAGCCATCGGATTTCAACAGAAATATCTTAATTTGTGTTCTGAAGATGAACAAAGGTCTTACGGGTGTCGAACGACGTGAGGGTAAGTAATTAATGACAGAATTTTAATTTTTGGGTGAACTAACCCTTTAAAACACCAATAACAAAAAATAACTAGGTAATCACCAAAACGCAATAACGATTCTGCATTCATTAAGTCTAGGCGAACGATAGTGTATAATAATACATAATGTATAATGCACTGACGCCAACAATGTTGTGCTGCCTCTCGAGGAGAAATCGAAGCAAATGAGCGCAGCAGGAAAAAAGGAAACTGTTAACACACTGCTAGTTGCGGCTCCTGGCCATAAATTTAGGTAGGACAGATTCAAATATTTATCATAATGTAAATTTAATCATTTACTCACCCTCATGTTGTTCAAAACTATTCGATCAAATAAAACTTGTGAAATTCACTTTGAAACCAGAATTCATATCTCTCATTGCTGAAAAAACTATTAGAAGACCAGAAAATCATGTCAATTATGTTGGCTACTGAACTGAATTTTATTTAAAGTGCAAGCAATAAAATTTCAGCAAACTTACAAGCCGTTTCCAAAATACATGACACTAGTACTTCTTGTACAAACAACTTAAATTAGTTGGATTCTGCGGTTATTGTGGTTTAAAGCAAAGAAATTCACACATTCATCAAGGTTTAGAGACTTTGCTCACCTGGACTCTACACTTAAGACACCGAGATAACTCGGTCTATCATCATTCATGGTTGATTACAGGTAACTTTTTACCAGCTTGAGAGTAAAGAAGCTGTGTTCACATGCAGCTGTTCTCATGATTATGGTAACAGTAATTTTTCACAATCTAAAGAGCTCATTGAATACCTCTTTAAATGGCACAATGAGCACAGTCAAATCTACAATACTTGTAGGCTTCTGTATACCAGCTTGAAATTCCTCTCCAAAATTCTTTTCAGTTGGTGAAGTTGAATCTCAGGCGGATACAAAACTAATAAAAGCAAAAATGTGTCTCCAAATTTACTGTAGGTGGTCTGAATATGGTTCGTTTGATGGTCTGTTTTTTTTTGTTCTTCGTGATATATTAAAGCATCGAGGTCTCGGTCCGCTGTACCCGCAGGCTTGCCATACCCGCTGTTCCGTCTTTTCCGTCACTGCTGAAAACAAGGTCCATTCGTGATTGCGTTCGTGATTTGCGACTGTAATGAAAGTGATGAATTATAACATTAGTCTGTATAGTGGTGATACAATTGGGCTGATGTGATCAAAATGCTGCATTTTAACCAGTTTGAGCTTATTTATTGACCCTGCAACTTTAAGGTAAAAGAAGGCTGGGGGCGTATTACAGGAAGATCTTAACTTTAGAATCCTATCTTATCTGTTTGATAACCATGGCAATTTCAGTTAGTATCTCATTCAGGACAAAAGCTATTACAGAATGACATTTCTTAAGTACATAATCTTATCTAAAGATAGGAAACAGGATGCTTCTGTAATGCCCAACTTGACAAAAAAATCCTAAAAGCTCCAACGGTAAAAATCAAAAATAAATTCAACCTCATGTTATGTCAATCATGTTTGCGCACTGCCTCAGAAACTTTCGTCCGTCATAAAAACTGTGTAGAATGCCCCAAAATGGGATGAAATAATTGCATGAAGTGGAAACTTTCTGTCTTTTTGTTGTAAAACAACATAAGCCTAAGTCATCTTCATTCATTGATATAGTGCTTTTCACAATACAGATTGTTTCAAAGCAGCTTCACAGTGATAATAGGAAAATTAATAGACAGATATTGTTTTGGCTTTACAGCAGTTCTAGGAAAAAGTTATCGAGCTAAAATAGATTTAATCACTTCTGTTGTAAAAAATTGTTAACTTAGGGGCCACTTAAATGACACCTTTTTAACTGAAAACAAGACGTTTAATGTGTTCTTGCTGTTCATTTATGTGTTTAGCTAAATTACATGCACAGAATTCAACATATAGACAAGGTGAGAATTATTGCATAACGTACATGGGGGTAGCTGAAGGGGCACTGATGTTCCCTCCACCAGGTCTGACAGCTGTATTGTTGACAGTTCACTTTGGTCCAGCTCCATCTCCAGTCCTACCTCGGTCCATAATGAAAGCATAGCTGTATAAATTTCATATTAGCAATGACGTTTATTTGCTACCTTCAAACCAAACGTTACAAAACAACCAGCTCTGTGTTGTCTTACCTTCATAGTGCACCTTGTTGATGACACCCAGCATTCTTGTTTCCGAAGGGGTTATCAATGGAGCGTCGCTTGTTCCCCCTCCTGTTTTCTTTACCTCTTTTGCCTGTATAGCAGCTTTCTTCTTTGTTTTTCTTGCAAGAGTGGTGAATTTTTTTCTTCAGACTGCGCTACGAGAAACACCAGACACCGCAGACACATTTTCGGCAACTTTTGCCCACTCTCTTTCCTTATTTTAGTGAGTGAGCGAAGGTGAAAACTGGCCTAATAAAACAGGCTTCACCTTTTCAATGGACCTTATCAAAATTTCAATCTCTGCTGCACTGAAATTGAAAGCACGCCGTTGTTTGTCCATTTTGGTTTTATTTTTACCTCAGAAGCAGTATGCAGATCTAACAGTTAATTACCGAACTCGATGGATCAGTTTAAGATTTCCTAACTATGTATATACAGTATATGTGTGTGGGTGGGTTTTTGTTGTTGTTTTTGGGATAAGGGGTTTGATAACTGCCAGTTTTAAAGTTTTTGGGATGTGTCCTAAACAAAGCAAAAATTTGACAATGTTGAGAAGTGGTTCTGAGATTAAAAGTAACACCTCTTTTACTACCTTAGTAGTTATGGGATCTAGCATACATGTTTTTGGTTTTGATGCCTGTTGCTTTGTGCCAGAAAATGGGTTAACTTGTATTTTTTTTTTTTACCTTAGACTTGATGCTACTGAAAGTGGAGAGTGAAGTCCTGAATGATACGGAAGAGAAAGATCAGTATGAGAAATGTCATGCTTTCATTACTCGAGAAAAATCATTTAGTTGCTCAGATACTGAAAAGACTTCCTCACGAAAAACAGCTCAGAAGACAGGAGATGGAAGTTATTTCACCTGCTTTAAATGTGGAAAATGTTTCAATCAACATGAAAACCTTACAGTCCATATGGGAATTCACACTGGAGAGAGCCCTTATACCTGCCAACAGTGTGGAAAAAGTTTTACTCAAAAAGGAACCCTTAACAGGCACATGAGAATTCACACTGGAGAGAGCACTTTCACCTGCCAACAGTGTGGAAAGAGTTTCGCTCAAAAAGGAAACCTTAAAAAACACATGAGAATTCACACTGGAGAGAAGCCTTATTCCTGCAGACTATGTGGAAAGAGTTTCACAGCAGCACTAAACCTTAAGTATCACATGAACCGTCACAGTGGAGAAAAGCCATTCAGATGTGATCAGTGTGAAAAGAGATTCACCCGTAAAGTACACTTTAATAACCACATGAAGATTCACTCAAAAGAGAACTGTTTTATATGTCATCAATGTGGAAAAAGTTTCCCTGAAAAAGGAAATCTTAAAATCCACATGAGACTTCATAGTGGAGAGAAGCCTTACACATGCCCTCAGTGCAGAAAGAGTTTCACATATAAAAAATCCCTTGATGCCCACATGAGAAATCATACTGGAGAGAATCCTTTCACCTGCCAACTGTGTGGAAAGAGCTTCACTCAAAAAGGAAACCTTAAAATCCACATGGGAATTCACACTGGAGAGAGCTCTTACACCTGCCAACAGTGTGGAAAGAGCTTCACTCAAAAAGGAACCCTTAACAGGCACATGAGAATTCACACTGGAGAGAACCCTTTCACCTGCCAACAGTGTGGAAAGAGTTTCAGTCAAAAAGGAAACCTTAAAAAACATGAGAATTCACACCGGAGAGAAGCCATATACCTGCAGGCTGTGTGGAAAGAGTTTCACGGTCCAGCTAAACCTTAGGTTATCACATGAACTGTCACTGGAGAAAAACGCTTAGTTGAGAAGTGTGAAAAGAGATTCACATATAAGTAAACCTTAAAGTGTACCTTTGCCAATTTTCAACTCGCTTTGTATTGTAACAATGTCTGTAGTATATGTAAATCAAAAAGGTTTACCCATTCTCCATGTTACTTGAACCAGAGTCCTGCACGGGTCCTGTTTGATAAACCTGAACCCGCCCTGCACACGTAGTAATAAACAGAACACCCGACCCGGTATCCGACAGAAACACTCATTTAAGTCCCGACCTGACCCATAAAAACTGCAACCTGAACCGCACCCGCATTAAATCTCCTACATGAGGTAGACAAAAATCATTTTCACATGCAAAGCCTAACACAAGCAATAAAACCAACATTAGGCATTCTGAGTCGATGCAATTACAAACATTGCATTAAACAACACAAGTAAAATAATAGAGCAAAGAATGTTTTGGTAAGGCCTATTTAACTTTAAGGTTAAAGCTAGTTAATATTTTAGCAGATACACTTGGCATTTAAATGCGGTTGTCTCTTCTGAAACTCAGTGTTTACCTGGCTGCTGGTCCTCTTTGTAGCAGCACGAAAAATAAGCTAAAACTTTTATTCTAATTGAGAATATATTAAATGCATAAAGCGAGCAGGCTACCTTTAATATCACTATAGCTTTCAATCAGATGAAGCGTGATTGGCTACAATGCTCAGCACTGCAAATCGTGCGAGAAGCCTTCCATCTTCAGATAAGAGCATGAACAAGCATGGGACCATTTGAAAACAGCTGTCAAATGCACTGAATTGAGATGAAATAGTCTTGGCTATTTCACCCGCAGTCCGCTTGTGCCTACTGTGAGTCCGAACTGCACCGACCGGGCACGTAAATATTATCCTACTTGTTACATTAAATATTAGCGGCAGGTACCCACCCGCTTGCAGGACTCTGACTTGAACTGATTATACCTGAATACGATTATACATGTTTATTTGTCAGCAAAATTCTGGGTGAAAACTATAGATTATACTTCCACATATTTCTATCCTCACCCACAAACAGTCAGATCGACAGAGGGTTATTAACTTAAGTTATTGTAAGGGTAGGTTTATCACTGAAAATTGTATCCCACTGTCTACCTTTTAAACAGCATTATGGTAAAAATGGAACACTATGGCAACAGCTTTCTTACCTGTACGTGACCGTGTTTTGCTTCAGGGGGACCTGACAGAACGGTAGTTTCTTTCAGGTTTTCTTGTCTGTTTGGCCTAAAACACTGTGGTCCTGGTCATCCAGTTTGAACTGTCAACTACAAACTGTTTTTTTCCCTCCATATTTACAGTTCTTTGCAGTCATCAGCCACTGCCTACAATGGTCTGGATGCTTCACTGGAAACCAAAAGTAACTTACTCGCCCTAAATATTTACTCTTTGAATTCTTGTACCTGGAAACAAAACAAATCAACAGAGTTATGATTAAAAATTTGCTACACTCCCACATGAGAAATCACACTGGAGAGAACCTCTGGATCAAAGACAAGACGCCACTATTTTGGTGTCCACATCAAATTAAATTAAAGTGATGTGCTTAAATATTAAATGGAAGTAAAGTGTCTACGTTCATGTTTCAAATAACATTTGTGAAAATAAAATGTCAAAATATGGGTGAAATAATGTTCCAATGTGTATCATTGTCATTCAGTGTAATGGTCCAGACTTTGATTTTACCATTATATCTATAAATAAACATACTGAATTAGCGGTCATCGGTTTCATAACTAAAGTCACAATGAGTAAAAGCCGGCGATTTATGGATGCAGAAGAGGTAGAAGCTCTAAATGCCGTGAGTTAAGGAGAGTCTGATGGTGGTGAGATCAGTGACTCGTTCTGGGTCGGCTCAGCATCTGATGGCTCATCTGACAGCGAGCCAGAGCCTCCGAGAAAAATTAGACTGAGTCTATTCTTCAGGACAGGATTACTACAATAGTTACAGAGAGTGAGCATCAATAAACTTTGGATATAAATAATTAAGGTGAAGCTGCGCGCTTGAATTTGTCATTGCATCATACATCCTATGCAGTGTGGGGAATTATTATTGTTCATTATTTTCTATAGGCTATTTTAGTAATTTAAATAACATGGGTTATCTTAATACATGATTAATTATAATATTACACCACCCAAATATGTTTCTTTGGCCAAAACAGGTGTAATGTGCATGGGTAAAATTTACCCACATGGCGGTTTTAGGTATACAGTGACCCCCGGCGGTTCTAGTGTTAACGAGCTCCACCTGTGAGGCGCACCGGCCTTGAGTCTCTCACGGAGGGGCTCCGGGAGCATAAAAGGAGGAGCGACGACAGTGAAGGATGAGAGAGGACCAGGCCTGGATATTATTTTATGTTTTATTATGTTTGTGTAGCCGGCAGACGTCCGTGAGGGTCTGCCGGCATTACTTTCATTTTGTATCTGTTTATTTTGGAATTAAAGTTGTTGAACGTTCGCTGGTTCCCGCCTCCTTCTTCCCACATCTACGAACTACGAACTCTCACGTCACCGGCCTCGTGCCATTCCCTCATGGCTCTCGCCCGCCCTGCTCACCACAGTCATAATGAGATCAGACAATGAACAGAAGAAACAAAGCTTAAATACAGAGAAACCACTTAACGGAATGACCAACAGGTGTAACCAGTAATCAATGAATCACCAAAGAATCTAACTAAAACACAGGACTAACTAACTGAAAACTTGGACACAGAATAGAAACATGATACAAAACCCACCTAAGCAGAAAACAAAACCAGTTTACCCATCAACAAGGCACATCCTTGCGCCTTATTTAGAGAGAATAGACATACTCAAATTGCATTACCAAAGGAAGACAACCCCATACAACTGCATCAACATCAAGTCAGATCCACACTACACAGAATCAGTAAGAGAAAAGCAGCTGGTCCAGATGGAGTAATGGGAAGAATCCTTAAGAACTGCACAGACCAGTTAGTGGGGATATTCACTACCATCTTTAATCTCTTGCTATTACAATCCACAGTTCCCACCTACCTCAAGTCAGCAACAATCATCCCAGTACCAAAGAAAAGCACAGTGAACTGCCTTAATGACTATTGACCAGTTGCCTTAACCCCCATCAACACCAAATGTTTGGAAAGACTCATCCTCTCTCATATTAAATCTGCTATCCCTGCCGACCTTGACCAATATCAGTTTGCTTATCGTGCGAACAGATCGACATAAAATGTAGTCATCACAGACCTGGACCAAAGAAAAACCTATGAATGCTGTTTGTGGATTTCAGTTCAGCTTTTAATAGTCATTCACCATAAACTGGTTCAAAAAACAAACTGGGATTAGGCAGATCATTGTGTACATGGATACTGGATTTTCTGAGCAATAGACCACAGAACGTAAGGATGGGAGATCAAACATCAACCCTGAACACTGGCACGCCACAGGGATGTGTTCTTAGTCCCCTCCTCTACTCCCTCTTCACCAATGACTGTTCCCCCATTCATCCTAGCAATACCATTGTCAAGTTTGCTGATGATACCACCATAGTAGGACTGATAACAGACAACAACGAGACAGCCTACATGGAGGAGATTCAGCATTTCACTGAATAATCAGGACTTGTATATGACTAAAACCAAGGAATTGATTGTGGACTTCCAAGTGCAGAAAATCCAAGTGCACTGAGTACTCTGCATACATAACAATGAGGAGGAGAACTTGTAATAAAAGTGATTAGTAATAGCGAGAGATTAAAGATGGTAGTGAATATCCCCGCTAACTGGTCTGCGCAGTTCTTAAGGATTCTTCCCATTTCTCCATCTGTACCAGCTGCTTTTCTCTCACTGATTCTGTGTAGTGTGGATCTGACTTGATCCACATCAGTTCTCCCTCCTACCCTCTGGGAGAAGATACAAACTAATAAAATCCAAAAGAAACAGAATGAAAAACCTAAATGCATAATACCCCTTCATACTTGAGCAATAAACCCATAACTTAAATTAAGAAGTACAATAACACCCATCTTTTTCATAAGTCTCATTTCCTTTTCTGAGCGCAAGTTCAGCATGAACCCATTCGCGATCTCAAAAAATATTCTCAAAACTATCATTTTCAACATCTTCAAAATCAATATTTTGATCGCTGATAGCTTCACCAGATCCTCCATCAAGTGATAGTGACACTCATTTGATTGAATTCAGTACTTGCTCTGCAGTAAATTGCTGAGCCATTTCACGTTTTGCCTGTTCTTTCATTTCTGTCTGATTGAAATGTCACTTCATCATTGTGTATCAGACATGGCTACCTTGTGGAATAAAGGTGAAGTGTGCTTATTTCCATCATCAAAGATTCAATTATTGTTGTGCAACAAAAAAATATACGTACACTGATACACACCTTGGGTCGTTAGCGACCCTATACAATTTTTACAAAAAATTAATGGGAAAATATGCGTTCTTTTATAATTTAGATTTTTTTTCTTGTTATATTCTTTATAATGAATTGATTGAGGAATACTAAGAAGGTTGATGTTTAACTTTGAAAAATGAATGAGGGGGAAGGTAGTGAATGATGTCCCAGGTCAATAAAGACCCGAGGTATGCATTTAAGGGTTAACTCTTACATTTTATTTCTTATGTATCTTTTTTTCACTACATTCAATTTGCACATTGTTTAAAGTTTGCTCAGTTTACATTTTAACCTTTACAAATTTGTATTTGTTTTTCTTCAGTAAAAGAAAATACACTGGTCAAACGGGTACTTTCTTAATGATTTAATATTTCATGAGCATGTAATGTACCAACTGATACATGTAAATGATAAATACCCTAATGATAAAAGCCTGTTTAATAAAAAAATGCAAGGGAGACATATTATACTTTGAAAGATAGTACAAAAGTTTAGTGAAGTTCCTAAACGTAATTTAGGGAGGAGCGAGCCCATCTAATCTTCCAATCAACAGCCAGAGTATATAAGCAGCTGCTTACCTCTCTTCAGTCTCAGCTGTTTCAGCATCCGGTAATGCCGTACTGAACAATGTCCGACACCATGGAAATTCCATCATCCCCCTTCAGACGACGAACTTTCCCCGAGACACCAACAGTCACATCTCGCGTAAGATCGGATCTCAAAGATCCAAACGCGGATGCTCTTTTTGAGTGCTCATACAGACCACGCTCCGGATAACCACTCTCTCCTCCACGCTCAGGATCGCCCGTTTAACTGCGCCTCATCAGTCTTCTTCAAAGACTTCATCTCTTCATTCTACCGCCGCTAATACACTGATATTACCCATTTCAAATGGTCCGCCAACAGCCTACGTCAAGTCCTCTCCAGCTCTGGAATTAATTTCTCCCGCAGATCATCAAAAGTTAAACTCTACGATCTTCTTTAGTTCTATCAACAGTTCCAGCATGCCAACAAACACTTCAACATCATAAAAGCAAGACTCAGAAGTTTCTCTTCCGACCTGATGTCCTGAACATAAACATTTACAGCACGCTAATCCACAGTCCGTTGCCACCGCACGCACTTCTTCGTTCCGCCGTTTTTCTGCCCGATCAACAACAGCGGCCGCAAAAACAGTCCCGCTTTTCCAGCTCTTCCCATATGCAGCTCCACTCCTCAGGCAAGAACTATCCAAACTTACTCCTGTCTCCCGCACTTTACTTCCTTCTATGGATTATGAAATGAAGCCTCTTGAATCTTGAAGCTTTTTAAAAATAAATAAATAAATTTACAGCAGCCATAAACCAGCCAGTGCAGCCAAAGAATATAGATGTACAGCTCAGTCATTCCATTAAGCAAATAAAAGCCTGGCAATGTTAAACGTGTAGTTTTCTGATAATATAATTTCCATACTAATGTGTTGCAATAAATTAAATATAACAATAATAATACTAACAGAGTTTGATGCAAGTAAATCATGCTCTAATTATGATAGGGTTTTATACTGTCTTTATGGCAGAATGTATGATCATGTAATGTAATATATATATATATATATATATATATATATATATATATATATATATATTAGTAAATGGACTTTAAATTCCATAAACCTGTAGAGTAGTGGTCTGGGTTCAACATTCTGAAATGCACAGCATTCATGTGACTGGAAAGATAGTTGAGACATCTTTCATTTATCACCGCTCCTCTGAAAACATATGCATTCATTATAATTGAGCTGTGTATTCGATATGAGATTTGAAGCTTCAGTTTCATATGTAACATCACCAATTCCTTCTGCTTTTTCAGTTCTTTTTTCTTCTTTATGATAAACCCATGCGCCAGGATGCCCTCGCAGATGGTTACTTCTCGCTCACCCAGAAAGCGGATCCTAGCGTGAGGCTGCCTCCGCTAGTCATCCCTCACCCTCTATCCGTTTACAACTTACCTCATTCCTCTCCTCCCTTCTGTTCCCCAATTTCTTCTAACATTCTTCTTGGCACAGATCCTAGTGTGAGGTTGCCTCCGCAAATGATCTCAACACTCTTTTTGCCCACCAACCCCTTTCTCTCACTTCAGCCATCTTGGACACCAGTCAGTAATGGAGCCCTCCTCCCAGCATCCATCTTTTTCCAACACCAAACACTTCTTCAGGTCTGAGCCGCTTGCCAGCCCATTCTCTCGCAACAGCAGTCCCTCTTCCAGCTCCTCCCAACGCAGTCACCATGGAACAACCATCATTCTCAACCCATAACCGTTCCCTAATTCCATCAGGTGCAGACATTTGATCTTCTTCCTTTGGAGCAGTCATTTTTATATCTACCTCAAGCTTTGCAGCTAAGTGAGCAGCCTCTCTCTTCTTCAATCATTATTTCCCAGTTAGTTAGTGAAATGGACACCATCCAGACAATTTCCAACCAGTTCTTTTTTTCAGGCCTGACAGAACATTTCAGCCACAGTCTGGAAAGTATACCTGACTCCAGCTTGATCTGCAATAACTTATAATCTGCAACAGCTGGACCCGATATAGTGGAAGGCCTCATCAAAAAGAACTAGATTCCAGATTCATGATCGGCCCCTTTTGATTCTCCACCTTATTCCGCATAAGCCCAATTGGAGTAACCAAATTGGATGAATTCTCCACCGCCACAACATAGACCAAGCAATCATTCTCATAAACCTGTATCCCATAGTAGTAACAGCCAATCTATGGGGTTCCGAAATGTTAATTGCCCCTTAGAATTTCCGCCTGTTACCAGTTCATCATCATAGATGAACATATCCCAGGTCACCAAAATAAAATCACAGATGTTTTATCTTCTTTTTCAAATTTAGAACATTGGCTCTGGAAGCAGACTCCAATCAACTTCAATTCCTCCTGATTCAGAACTCTCATTCGTCTGGTCCATTCCCTCATTCCCTTTCTGCATGGGTGCAGCCATCACAGCAGCCCAGAGGGGCCTATCCGAACACCAAATTAAAATGATCGGTCAATGCCCCGCCTTTAAAACAACATATGTTTGATCAGTTCTACATCACAAACACTAGCATCTTTCTGAGTCTGGACCGCTTCTCCCTACTATTTTTGCATCTCTCCGCTTACCAATCTGGATGCAGTGAGAGCTCTCCCTTTTCGGATGTGTGTTAGCTACCACTCCTGGAGTGGGCTTTCCCATTCGAATTGCTGTGTGGGCTCCCCCGTCCAGATACTGTGCAGGCTCTCCCGTTCGACTTGCAGTGTGGGCTCTCCCGTTCGACTTGCAGAGTGAGCTTCCCGTTTATTTTATCGGGGGCTCTCTCCTTCGAAACGCAGCGGGAGCTCTCCCGGTCGAATCGCAGTGTTAGCTTCCGTTCAGGCGCCGTGGGGGCTCTCCCTTTCTGAATCGCAGTGTGATTCTTCATGTTCTTAACCATGGAGGCTCTCCCGTTCGGATCGCAGTGTGGGCCCTCCTATCTGAACAAGCGGACTGGAGGTACCAAGGATCGTACGTCCCATAAGGATCGCAGCGGGCCCTCATGTCCTTATGTGATCCAAACCACCTTGGAAGGACGGTAGCTCTGCGTTTTATCTATATACCGTAGGCTCCCTTTTTCTGCGGCAGGCAGGTTCGCTCTGGATATCAGTGGCCCGTTTTCCCTTTAGGGACGAGGACCTCCTTCCCCTCTGTTGGCAGCTGGGGGCCTCATGTACTTCTGAATTCATGGGCCCCCATGTTGCAGACGTTGTGGCGGGATGTTCTCCAACCACGTACTCAAACCTCCAGTCCCAAAAAACACTCCCGCAGGAGTAATTTTAGAAGTCACTGCCGCAGCAGTGCAGCGACGAGATGCATCCTAGTCAAACTCACACAGCAGCAATAAACGCAAGCTCCCGACAGAGTTCCTTAAATAATAATATTGCCGCAGCAGAAGCCTGCTCATAGCTCCACATGGTGGACATAGTAGGGTGACACGTTCCAGCCCAGCTCCCACAGGAGCCTCATTAAATATTACTGCCGCAGCAATATTCATTCATGACTCCAGGCCAATTAATCATAACCTCCTTGTGTTCCGGCATAGGAAACACTAGTGCCACTCGACACCTCAACTCTATTCTTCATATCGCTTTAATCTTTCGCTCCTTTTGGGGGGGTAACAAGCATTAAGCATCTGGGTATCCCATATACTTTAAATCCTTAAGCGTTTTCAACCATGCTAAATCCAACTTGCTGTCCCAAATTTATTCTGCACTTTTTGGGGGGTGTATCAGAGCTCGAGTTGAAGATGCTTCATCGAGCCCCTCCTCAGTGGACAGCAAGCCAAATTAGCTAACCTAATACCCTAAAGATTATATGGGCAAATGAACTCGTTAAGTGAAGTTCCTAAACGTAATTTAGGGAGGAGCGAGCCCATCTAATCTTCCAATCAACAGCCAGAGTATATAAGCAGCTGCTTACCTCTCTTCAGTCTCAGCTGTTTCAGCATCCCTCCACCTCCCCAAACTCCACCTTCATTTCAGGTACCTTGCCCTATGTAATCACATCCTATATTTATTCACTGGGGGGTGTATCAGAGCTCGAGTTGAAGATGCTTCATCGAGCCCCTCCTCAGTGGACAGCAAGCCAAATTAGCTAACCTAATACCCTAAAGATTATATGGGCAAACGAACTTGTTAATTGATTATTCATGTTGTCTGCCCTGTCAAGTGTATTGTCAACTATTCAAGTAATGCATCAGACCCTCACGTACATCCCTGCCCTCCTCCTCAACAGCCTGTGCCAGTGACACCACAGGCTCTGCAGGTGAAGGTAAATCCCATGCATTCTCATAGGCTTCTCCACGACTCTCACAAAGGTTATGCAGAGCGCAGCATGTCAGCACCATAGATTTCACAAAGTTGATCGCACAGTCATTTCTTTTCATAAGGCAACTCCATCTTCCTTTCAGTCTACCAAAAGCATTTTCATTCACTACATGTGCTCTGCAGATTTTCATGTTGTACACCTGCTGTTCTGTTGTCAGCCATCCTGTTTTAACAAATGGTTTTAAGAGCCAGTTCTGCAAGGGATAGGCAGTCTCCTAGGATGTAGTAGCCAACATTCACCCCACAAATGTGTCTGGTGTAAGCTGGTATGTGGTTTCCACGGCTTGCCAACTACCACAGTGTGGACCATCTCAAAACCTGATCATCATGCAGGCTTCCAGAGAGTCCTGTGAAAACATTCCAGAAAAGTCCCTTTCCATCCACAACACCTTGAAGGATGGTGGAGTGCCAGCCTTTATGGTTGAAATTGTCACAGTGATAGTCCTGTGGTACTATGATGGGTATGTGTGATCCATCAATAGTACCAATACACTATGGGATCCCCCACCTGTTCTCAATATAGGCAGGCATTTTTTGAAACTTCTGATCTGGAAAACGAATTTGTTCTGGTACCAACAAGATCTCTGCTACAGCACAGAACTCTTGAACACACCAACACAGTTATGCATGCTCCAAAAAGATGTCCAACACTTCTGTATTCTGAGACAGATGCAAGCTTCCACAGGGCGATGGCTACTCTCTTCTTTAGAGGTACACACAAGCAGAAGTGTGCGTCTTGTCTCTCCATCGCCGGATGCAGTTTATTGCACAAGTATGTAAACTTTTCTTTGGACATTCTAAAGTTCTCCAGCCACTGAGTGTTTGTAAAACGGGAACAATCACATCCCACTACTCAAAAACTCGGTTAAATGTCCAAAGAGATGGTCTGTTGCAGCGACTTTTTGAAATATGATACATCTGAAATAGACAAAATATGCATTAATACGCTCTGTTCATTATATTCTTTGTGGCAGTGATATAGTGATTAAGACCCTAAAAACATTGCTAAATGCAAAATTAGCTTACCCTCGTGCTCCGTCGAGCAAATCAAGTGATCTAGTTGTCTGTGCTTTGTTGTATGAGTTCCCAGACTTTGGGTTCTTTTTAGCAGTATTTTGTTTTGCTGCCATCAGTCTCCTTTGAAACAAACTTCTTCGTCTTGCAGTGAAAAACATCCACATGCTGAGAATCAAGTACACCATTCCTTCGATAGGGTCCATTGCTCCTGTTTCGTGCGTTTGTTTTGTGTCACGTTTACGATGATGTCGTGGCAGTAGAGGTGCCAACTATAATGTAATCCCACCCACTTTGAAGCGGAACTAACTGCAATGGAAGAGTAAACTGAGCCAAAGCGTGCCGAGCCGAATCGTACCACGCAGTGAAAAAGTAAAGCGAGCAGAGCCGAGTCGTACCACACAGTGGAAAAGCACCATATAAGGAACATGTACTATACATCTCCTTATTCATCCAGGGAACTGTACACACAAAGTGGAAACCACACCTGGAATAAAAGCCAATGTAATCGCACCCACTGACACAGAAATGTGATAACTCAACCAATTCAAATTAAGCTTGGACTCTATGAGTTCAAGACACTGCCACCAGAACACAGAGAAAGGTTTGGAAAAGAAATAAAGCATTTCCAAGGTCCTAAAAACATTGTTTTATTTATTTTTATTGGGACAAAGAACATTTATCAGGGGGGCTCTTAACTTAGAATGCAGATAGAAACTTATAATTCTAAGGTGATGAACTGTCTCAAGGTTTTCTGAAATCTGCGATCTTCTAATGTTATCAGGGGCCAGTATAACTTGTAGCAACATTTCCTGGAAATTGATGCAAAACAGAGAGCATTAAAGATGACACAATTTCAATATTTCCATGGCTTTCAATGAAGTAAAAGCCTCTTCAGAGGAAGCAGAATTTTTCCTCCAACCATATATGGCGTCAAAGAGTAATGATCATTCAGATCTTGAGGCTCAAGTGTTTCAAAAGATTTTAAAGCTGTTGTTTCAACAATCTCATAACACCTGTTGTATTCAATATACCAAGTGGACAGCTGCTGGCACATGAAAACATACTTTGCTGCAGTCCACAAGAATGTGCATTATTCTGTGAAACTCTGGCAAACCACTGTACCCAGAGCTGATAAAACCATGCCTTCCTAGTAGTGGATTTTTTTTAAATTTCACACTTGCATCTAGGAGATACCATCTCTCTATGCGGATATGTTTTTTGCACTTCTTTTTTTGACTGCTGCAACCACAGTACTGATTTTAACAACTTTTAGTTCCCTTTCGAATGGGAATTTGCGCTGTGTCCCCTAGAGGGTGGATATGGGGAATGCCAGAGTGTCTTCAGTGTCTGAAGCATGAGTCTAAAAGCGACAATGAACTCAACATTGGCGGGTAGGTGCGGCCAAGGGTATAAATGGGCACCTGTAAAATACATCATCCTCTTTCTGTCTTCAGGAGACCGGCTGTTTCAGCATGTGTCTAGATAGGCAAGCTATGGCCAGCACTAGCACTATGAGTTTTAAAGTGTGTTCCTCCGTGTCAATGTTTTCTGACACCTAAGGACACACGTTGTGTGCATTATGTGTTTGGGAGAGGAGCATGCACGCTCAGTCCTTGAGGGGGCTGTTGGCATGCATTGCGAGCGCTTCCCTTTGAGGAAGTTGCGCTCTCCTCTGTCTTTTTTCGAGGGAATTGGGACAGCCATCTGCACCTTGCGGTTCAGGACCTGCTGCAGCTAAGCCGAGTAGGAAACTGCACTTGTGGGGTTCGCAGGTTCGTCATGAGCTTGTTGACGATTTTGAAAGTGTTATGAATCTTTCTCTGTCATTGGCGGCTGGCGAAAGCGAGCCCTGCATGTGATGAGATGTTGGACGTTGTCTCGCACTACTGAAAGATTAGATCTGTTGTGGAAGCGCAAGAGGCGCAAGCTCCCTGATAGCTGCCTTGATGAATGCTTCCTGTTGGGACATAACTGCCCAGCTTGTATGAGTTTTTCCTTTCTCCCAAATCTTCATGCTGAGGTGTGGAGATATTCGGGAAAGCCATATTCTACTCGCATCCACCATTCACAGGCAAAATTATGCTGATGTTGAGGGGGTGCAGGAATATGGTTATGATTCAATGCCGCCGACTGAACAGACATTTGCAAGCTAATAGGCGAAGCATCCACATTGAAGACACCATCTCTGCCAACCAAGCCAGTCAGGCTGTTTTGTGTTGCAAGCATACCAGGCTGACCTGCTGTAGGACCTGGATCAGGGCCAGGGGCTGCGCCGTACCACGGATTTGGCTCTCAGCGCCACCAAACAGACTGCTGCCATGATTGGACAATCTATGGTGGCAATGGTGGTTATGGATAGGTATCTCTGGGTAAACCTGGCCAAAAGAGAGGAGCTTTCTCCTCGATGCGGCGGTGTCACCTTCCGAGCTCTTTGGCACATCCATTGAGACGGTGATCGGAAAGTTTCGAGAGGCGAATGCGGTCTCAACAACTTTTAAAACCTGCATACCATGCTGGTCCAGGCCACGCCTCAATCCCATTCTGAGGGCTGGAGACGAGACCAGAAACGTTATGCTCCCCCTCCTTCCGGGGGTAGAGCATGGAGGCGTCATGACTTCAGAGGGAGAAGGAAACAGCAGAAGAGGGAAGTGTTCCAGAGCAAATACTCTAAGGTCCCGGAGGCTAAGTAACATCTGCCCCCTTTTCAGGCCTCCTCACGCTACACAGAATTTTCTCTCTATTGAGGCCTCTGCTCATTTACACTAGGTCTTCATGTTGCAGGTTGTAGGCTTTTTCTGCAGACCAACAAGATGAAACGACATGCATAAGTATGTCCCGTTTTAACTCATCTCCGTTAACATACTGTACATATACGATAAGCACAGACTCTCTTGCCACTGTGGTCGTTTCATCAAGCTGTATAACAAATTGGACTTCTCTAAGCTTTTCGCGCAACTGTTTTTTGCAGTTTTCTGCCATTTTATCAATTCTGTCTTTCACAGTGTTGTTTGAAAGTGGGACAGATTTAACTTTTTCAGCTGCTTGCGGGCCACATAGTCCCTCCACTATTTTAATGTAGGCGGTTTGATTAGCTCCTCTCCAATATTATGCAGCTTTTTTGCCTTGGCAATCAACAGTGAACACTCTGTATGCAATCAAGTTTAATTTAACTTTAAACTGTACACAATTGGGGGAGCATGACCCCGGACCCCCTAGATATTTTTATGCCATATTCCTACCTATCTCATGTAGCTTTAAAAGAATTATGTCAGAGAACTTTTGTCTCTTTTTAGGTGGCAGGATTGAAAATTTGACATTCTTAAAATGTTGTGTTATTGTTTCAGAATTATAGGCGAAAAACAATTAGTTAAAAAAAAAAAAAGGAGCCAGAATGTTTACATCTGGCTCCACCCCTGGGGCCTGTACCATGATGGTAGTTGAACAAACTCAGGGTTATAGGATTAGTTTCGAGTTGACAAAACCAAACCACTCCAATCTGGCTTTGTTGGTACCACAATGCTGATCATCAACTTTCTCTGAGTTTTGGAGCGCATGCACATGAATCTGTGACATTAGTGGCAAACAGTCAATCACATGCCTTGCAAAAGAAATAAACTGTGATTCACTTCTCGTGAGAGAGCCAGCGCGATTCAAAACTCTTTTGCTGAAAATGAAGAATTTAAACGCATTTACACTAATGGAAAATACTTGTATGTGAAAGAGCACAAATAAAAGAAATGATCTTTCTCTATCAGTGCAAGTGAAAGTTGTGAAGTTAGTTTATATAGTTGATAATATATAGCTATAGAGATTAAAACATACAAGGTCACATGTAGTCATATTTAAAGAGTATATTTACACCTTATTTATATGATCTATATATATTAGTATTAATTGAAACTAACTGCTTAATAACAACCGTTAAACTAAACTTGCGTGTGTGTAATGGATTAATAAAAAAAATAGATCATATATACAAATCATATATAAATCATAAAATAATGATCATTAAATCATTATTTCATAGTTAAATATTTGTTTTTACTATATAATGACCTTTAATTTGGAGGAAGAGAAACTGGGGGAGTGACTTTGTGTTGGGTGTGTCAGTGTCACTTAGCTGACATCCAATTTCAGTTTGAGATCTCTAACCCAGAACATAACCTGCCCCGGAGCAGGTTAGCCGTGGAGCGTAAGTTACCATGGCGATGAACACCGCTAAAAGTCAAGTTACTTTCATGGTACCTAAAACCCAGGATTGGCGCAAACTGAAATTTACCTGGCTAGCCAGCTAATCCAGCTTCATGGTACAGGCCCCTGGTTGCAGTGTTTACTTGCATAAACTGATTTGTGATTTAACACAATATTTTAAACTCCACACTGAATTGAGTAATATTTATCTACAAATTATCTTATGAATAGCTACAGAGAGTAAAGAGATGACTCAGAAGACTTGTGTGAAGATCCATACGGAGAGTGTTTATTGGCTAAGACAAAAGCAGGGTCAGAAAATTGACAGAATTCAGGCAAACAAAACCAAAACATCAAGGTGGTTGTGGACCTTTCTGTAACAGATTGTCCACTGAAGGCAAGTAATGCTTGAACCCATGTGTAGTTTGTTTTCTTTTTTTTTCCTCATGTGAACAAAGACTTGATTTTGAACAGATTTAACAAAAACCTTAAATGTGACCCTGGACCACAAAACCATATATCATAGTCATAAGGGTCAATGTTTTTAAATCGAGATATTGAATAAATAAGCTTTCCATTGATGTATTGTTAGGATAATATGTAGCCGAGACACAACTATTTGAATATCTGGAATCTAAGGGTTCAAAAAAATTTCGAAAAAATTGAAAAAAAAAAAAGAAAAAAAAACCTTTAAAGTTGTCCAAATGAAGCCAATATCTTCATGAAACATGATCTTTACTTAATATCCTAATGATTTTTGACCCATACAATGTATTGTTACCTATTGCTACAAATATACCTCTGTGATTTATAACTGGTTTTGTGGTCCAGGGTCACAAATATGAACTCACCAGCAGAGGGTTACACAAAGCAAATGAGATGGTTAGGCATGGCCACAAGTGATCATATGGACATGACAAAATAATAATAATAAAAAAAAATCAATAGAAGTAAACATGGCCTAATCACTAAGTAAACATGATCTAATCACTAATGATTGCCACATGCTAGGGTTCTGCTCAAATTTTGAATTTGAGCAGAAAATCAATTTTGGGCCACATTCAGCTGCGCTGTGAACGTAGCCGTAATTTAACACATATCTTTATTTTCTGGTGCCATTTTAAATTGCCCAACCACTTAAAACGTTTTCCACACGAAGAACACAAATAGCGTCTGACATCCACATGACTTTTCAGGTGAATCTTTAAGTGTGATGGCAAAATAAATTTTTTATAACATTGACCACAATTAAAAGATCTTCCTTCTGAGTGGATGAGCAGATGATTTTTGAAATTGCTGCTTTTTCTAAACCTCTTTCCACACTCTAAACACTGCATTTTCTTTCCAGAATGAGATTGCAAATGACGTTTCAGATCTCTTTGATAAGGGAAACTCCTCTTACACTGAGGACATGTGAAAAGCTTCTCTCCAGTGTGAAGACTCATGTGATTCTTGAGGGTTTTTTTGAATCTGTAACTTTTTCCACACTGGTGGCATTTGAAAGGCTTCCTTCCGTTGTGTCCAAATTTAACATGCTTGTTAAGGCTTTTAAGGGTACGGCAACTTCTTCCACACTTATGACATATAAAACAGTTCTCTCTTGAGTGAACGCTCAGGGTTGCTTGACGTATGAAACTCTTTCCACACTTATCACATTTGAATGGCCTCTCTCCAGTGTGACGGTTCATGTGATAACTGAGATTTTCTTCCGATGTGTAGCCCTTCCCACACAGTTTGCAGGTGAAAGGACTCTCTCCAGTGTGATTTCTCATGTGGGCGATTAGGGTTTTTTTATATGTGAAACTCTGTCCACACTGAGTGCAGGAGAAAGGCTTCTCTCCAGTGTGAATTCTCATGTGGATTTTAAGGTTTCCTTTTTCAGTGAAACTCTTTCCACACTGATCACAGATGAACGGATTCTCCACAATGTGATGGTTCATATGACACCGAAGGTTTGGTGCTGCCGTGAAAGGCTTTTCACCAGTGTGAATTTTCATGTGCTTGTCAAGGTGCCCTTTTTGAGTGAAACTCTTTCCACACTGTTGGCAGGCGAAAGGCTTCTCACTAGTGTGAATTCTCATGTGGAGTTTAAGATTTCCTTTTTGAGTGAAACGTTTTCCACACTGTTGGCAGGTGTGAGGCTTTTCAGCAGTGTGAATTTTAATGTGCTTGTCAAGGTTTCCTTTTTGAGTAAAACTCTTTCCACACTGTTGACAGGTGTGAGGGCTCTCTCCATTTTGGATTCCTATGTGGATAGAAGTCTTTTCTGTCTGTGAGCATCTACATGATTTTTCTTGAGTTGTGAAAGAATGCTGTCTCTCATACTGATCTTTCTCTTCCATTTCATTGAGGACTGTACTCTCCTCTTTCAGTGGCATATCTCCATTGTGAATTTCCATGTGGACTCTTAGGTTTTCAGGTTGATCGAAACCCATTCCACAATCAAAGCAGGTGAAATAAAATCCAGATCCTGTCTTCTGCGTTGTTTTTCGTGAGGAAGTCTTTTCAGTCTGTGAGCATCTACATGATTTTTCTCGAGTTATGAAAGCATGACAATTCTCATACTGATCCTTCTCTTCCATTTCATTTAGGATTTTACCATTTTCCTTCAGTGTCGTTGGGTCTAAGGTGAAAAAAACAAAAGTAGTTAAGTTAACCCCAGTTTGATGGCACAAAACAACAGAGATCAAAACATTTAGACATGTAAAGTATCAAAACCAATAACATATGCTAGATCACATAACTACTAAGAGGTGATTTCTGTAATATCAGAACCTCCTCACAGTATTGTCAATTATTTGCTTCATTTAGGACACATCCCAAAAACCTTCAAACTGGCAGTTATCAAAACCCCTTATCTTAGAGTAATGGTATCTGTGTAAAAAAAAAAAAAAAAAAATCAGCCAAGATTTAAGCCCTTTTGAAGCATAGAAACTAGCTTACTAAAGTTACATCTTCCATCAACACAGACCACAACATTCTTTTGGACAACTTGAGAATTGAAATTTGTGGACAAGGTTCAATCCATCTGACAAATTGTCACATCTGTCCTGTTTAACTCCTGGATGATGAGCTCCTTACATGCCCTGATCTTTAACGGGGAGTGTTGCTCAACTCGTGTCTACAGAATCCCCCACAGGCGCTCAAGAGTGTTAAGATGGTTTTTCACCTTGGGAGAATGCATATCCTCATTGTCATGTTGAAAAAATGCCCAACAATGCAGGGAATGAGGAAAGGGTAACATCTTCTGTTTCAAGTTTGTGTATTAAATTACACAGTGGTGTGTAATTGTGCTTTGGCTACAGTAGGTAGTTCCAGTGAGAACAACAACCATGCTTGTCATTTCTGCAGGCTGCATCTTACTCTGTGAGATAAACAGTCACTCTTTTCATAGCTTTTGCTGGCTCTGAGACACTTGCTTGGTATTTCTCCTGCTGTTTGTCTAGCAAAAAAATCCCTCATCACTAAATGAAAGCTTAAAATGAAGGCCTGATTATTTCAGGCGCCTTGTCACAAGTCCATTGTTTTTGAATTTCTGTGTTACTTTTGCTATATTTTCACACTTAAAACAATGATTTGGTAATCCTCTTGTACCACTGTCCTCTTTTGTGCTAAGAAATAAGTCTCCTGACAGTTCTCTCCCAAGTGCTTCCATTGTTGTTAGCATTAAGTCTGAGAATGATTCAGTGGGCTAAATAACACTTCTGTCAAGAAAAGACTTCTTTTTTAAATGTCACACACTAACTGATCATTAACAATTAAACGACATGATTAAAATGTCAAATTAAAATTAAATTAGAATTGATGAGTGTTTTAAAATACCACAAATGTTTTTTTCTTTTCAGGGATTTCGCTTTGCATGCGCAAATGGCAACATCAACAGAACATAAGGATTCACACATCATACACCAGAGAAAAACAGAATAATATACAAGGAATAAAATAATAGGACTACACAAAATATATATTTCACTGAAATAAATAAGATTAACAAAACAAAAGAAAAAACTGTGCATCAAGTAGGGCTACGCTCATTTGACGTAGGGCTGGACGATATGGCCAAAATTTATATCACAATATAATTCTTAATTTCAATCGATACGATATAATTCCGATATCGATATGAACTATATAATAGCCTCAGAAAAACTGCCAAGAACGGCCACAATGGATGTCTGTACCTACAAACGTCTGAAAAATGAATTTGCCAAATCTATGAAATCTCTTCCTATAAAACTATATAATATTTTAGAAATAAAAACAGTACAAATAAATTTGTTCAGCTTTTATTTGTATTTAGCCTTCATACAAACATAAAAATAAACATAAGACTCACTCACTTTAGTAATATTAATATCTTTAACATTAAACTATAATGTAGGCTAATTTTATTATTCTTAATATAGATTAAAACAAAAGTGCTTCAGCCAAGATAAAGATTGTGAACAGTAAAAACAGAAAAAAAGAGTGAGAAACAACAAAAACACATTGCTGGGGCAGGGACGTTGTTGAGTGTTGATGACACCCTATGACAGGCTTTAGAGGTTTCTGGCAAGAAATACAAGCTGGTCTACATTATCCGGCTTCAGAGATGCCCTTTTACATGTGACAATGTTGCCACCTGTACTAAAAACACTCTCAGAGGGGGAGCTTGTGGCCTGAATGCACAAGTAACGTTGTGCCAGTTGGCTTACTCTGGGGAAGTTCTTTTGATAGACTTTCCACCAATCCAGAGGATTTGAGTCATTATCAGCATCTGGAGACAGAAGGTAGTTGCCAAGCTCCCTCTCAACTGCCTGTTGTGCACTTAAGCCTTCTGTGTTAGTACTAGTAGAAGTGGTGGGTCTGTTTGAAAAAAAGCTTGCCAGAGACCGCTTTGTTTTCTTGGCTGGTGGTGGTGGCACTGCTGCAGAAGCGTGTCCGACGGCATCTTCTCTGGATTCTTCTTCCACAACAGCTCTCTCTCCCTTCAGCATCTCCAACACAGCTCTCTCTTTGATGTATTCTTTTTTCTCCTCAGTGGTCAACAAGGCATGCCATGTCAAGAAGATCATCCGTGGCTGGGTCATCATACTTTTCATTGAGGTATCCCATCACTGTTGTCTTTATGGTCTGGGTGAGCTCTGTGTCATCCTCTGCTTCCTTCAAGATGGAAGTGTTGAAGAGATGCATCACTGGTTTTAGGAATGATACACTGACATAGAACTCACCAGACAAGGCATCAGTGAATTCGAGGAGTGAGCTTAGAGCTGCATCTATAGAGTTTTGAAAAAAAGCTAGCCAGAGACCAGGTCGCTGGTTCCTACCTGACAAGATGTGGATGTACATCTTGCCAGGTAGGAACCAGCGACCTGGTCTTCTTGTCTTTTGAGAGGACCTCTGTGATGGCCCTTTTCTGCTCCAGAACCCGCTTCACCATTTGTTGACGGGAGCCCCATCTTGTTGGTGTTTCACTGATGAGCTTGTGCTTTGGCAAGTGATACTCCTCCTGAGCAGCTGCAAGGTCCCTTTTCTTCTTCCATGAGTAGGAGAAGGCTGCCACCACCTTTTTACAGACCCCGATTGCTCTGTCCACTCTCTTGTCTTGGTTAACTTTCTCTGTAGACAGAGAGAGAAA
Source organism: Ancherythroculter nigrocauda (assembly GCA_036281575.1). Taxonomy (NCBI): domain Eukaryota; kingdom Metazoa; phylum Chordata; class Actinopteri; order Cypriniformes; family Xenocyprididae; genus Ancherythroculter; species Ancherythroculter nigrocauda. Next base: position 26,912,930 of record VTFQ01000011.1, on the reverse strand, counting down.
AAAATATTGCAATAAACTGTATAGTTTGCAATATTTAGCATTTATGTATTCATTTGCATTTATATTTTAACTAACATTTTTTGTTTATTTATATTATTCTTACAGCAAATCATCACAAATCCCCTGCTTACATCATTTTTTTTATTTCACACCTGATTTGGCAAAGTAAACATCTGCCCCCATGCCAGTAAAACACCTTTGAATTTAATTAAGAGAATTGCTGTATGTATAATCTATACAAATATGCATGTCTTGACTAAAGATTAAATTAATAGACTATAAAATAACTTAAATGGGGGAATGAAATCACCTAATTATTGTATTATTTTTATCAAATAAAATGCACAGTATAACACATGCTCAATGCAATCCTTATGACATGGCATGCAACAACCATACACCAAGCATAAATGGCACACAATAAAATTGTGTGAATATAAAAATAATATAAACAAACATAAACAATATAAAAATAGCTACCAAAAACATAAAAGCACTTCTATGATAAGCTACGTTTAGGTTAGGTCTATTTCGTGTTAAGCATATCGCCTATTTGTTACTGCAATGCAATGATTTTAGTAATATATCGTCATACAAGCTGCTGCGCTTTAGCGGTTAATAAACAGAACTGCATGCATATTGCGGAGGAACATTGTAGCAGGAGCTACTTTTCTCTGTTTATGTCTATGACGAATCACGCTGGTACAGTGCTCCTCCGCAGCGGTGTGACCCAAATTAGTCTTAAATAGTATGCATATAAACACTTGTGTACCGTAGTGATTCAGGATAAGACAAACACAGTTTAGAAAATTTATTCATGATGTACTCGCTTATTATGTACATTTTTTTAACACAAAAAGTTACGGAATGTAACATAACATTTATATTAACTGTGTATAACTTACCAATAGCAGAGTTTAGTCGGTGCCCGAAGCATTGTAGTCTTGTCCATCTGTTCAACTCAGCGGCTTTGATGATATTGGTCCCGCTATCTGTGGTGATGCAGACCTGGCGGTCCTCGCTGATTCCCCAGGAAGCAAGCGCATCCATAAGTCCGCCTGCAATTGCTTCGCCTGTGTGATCCTCAGGAAAGTAGACCGTCTGGAGGCATAAGCTGACAAGCTTCCAATCTTGGTCAATAAAGTGGACTGTCAGGCTCAAGTATGGTTGCGAGGTTCGGCTTGACCACAGGTCAGCTGTGGTCGCGAAATACGACACTGACTTCAGTTGCTCCTCCACCTTTTCCCTAACTTCACCATAAAGTTTAGGTATAGCTGTGCACGAAAAATATTTTCGACCAGGGAGCTCGTATCTGGGGTCGATGACTGACATCATTTTCCTGAACCCCACATTTTCCACCGTACTAAACGGCATCATGTCCTTAGCCAAGAAGTTTGTAATAGACTTAGTAATGTCTTTATGACGTTTATACTGTTTGTCATAAGGCATGAATGGGTTTTACTTTTGACACCGCTGGTATTGGGGATAGGGGTGGTGGTGGGGATGTTACAAGGACAGTTACATTTCTATAGTGCTTTATCTTCTGACTCTCGGAATATTCAATCGGGTGGAACTGCTTCAGATGGTGGAACAGATTTGATGTGTTCCTGCTACTAGTCGGCACCATTCTCCAACACACTGAAACCTGAAGTTTATCAGATCTTGCATATCCGAACCACTTCCACACCACTGAATTGGTCTTTCCTCTCTTGTCAACTATTTCTTTTCCTTACTTGTGGAAGCTTGTTCCATCGCATTTGCATCAGGGGTACTCATTTTGTAAAACTTGCCGCGTTCGCGTTTGATCTTAGCGTACAACTGCTGAGCACTGGCTGGTGGCTGCGTGTCTCTGTGGTGTACGTCATCACGCAAATAGCCAATCGCGTTCTGCTCTTTCTAACGGCTGTGCCTCAAGTCAGTGAGAAATGCTGTAATGTATATATCGAAATACCGGAAATGTGTTTAAAAATCATATCACCGTTATCGAAAAAAATTACATTGCGATATATATTGATATTGAATTATTGTCCAGCCCTAATTTGACGTGTTCTATTTGTTTTCTTTATTTTATTAAATCCAATTGATCACACAGACGCCGCACTCACATACGCAGATGCTACATATCAGTCCAGGCTTTCCAGAGGAATTGAGATTTTCAAGACTCCAAGGTGAACTTATCCACTTCCCCAAACATTTGGAGCAAACCCAGGGAGAAAAAGATATGACCTACCATGCTGATTTCATACAGAAGCTGATGGACAACTTTAAGCCTCGCTTTGATGATTTTGTTCTTGGAAGACAACTGCTGCTGACCATACAGAACCTATTCTTGGTCACAAATGTCACTTAGTTTTTAGAGGAAGCAAACAGATCTTCAGATGGCCAAATGTTACAGCACTACAAATGGAGTTGATTGAACTGCAAGAAAATGTGGTTGGTAATTGTGACCCTGACACTTTCTGGAGAAAGATGGTGCCTGCAGCTGTTCTAAAAAAACAAAGGCACTACACATCCTGAACATGTTTCCAGGTTCCACATACTTCTGCGAGGCTGCATTCTACACAATGAACATGATCCCAAATCCTAGTGTGGATAAGTATGTTTGTCACTGTGCTGCACTACATAAATTAAGATATCTATCCGGACTTTTCTCACTAAGGAAATTTGTGCAACTGGACCTTCTCAAATTGTATTTGAATATCCCTGTGCTACAGTCAGAGCTGGGTAGTAACAGATTACATGTAATCTGGATTATGTAATCAGATTTCAAAAATTACTTGTAAAAGTACTTGTAATTAGAGTAAACTACTTTTTAAAATACTCAGACTACAGTTACTTTATGGATTACATGATTACATTATTTACACAATGGCAGTAGGTTGTTCACAATTAATTGATTTTCCTTTTTTTAACGTTTATATTATTTTTAATCAAAAACCTGCCGTTTATATATGTCCACGATTCTTAGTGTTTTTCCAGCGGTGAGGGGGAGGGGTGTGGAATTGTGTACAGAAATCAGCAACAAGAAATTGTGGAAAATGGAGGGGAACACAGCGTTTAACCACTGGATGTACAGACATCATATTATTGCTGTGAATTTCATGTTCTTTATTATTAATTTTTCGTCATTGTTTTTATCATTTGCAATTCAAGTATTTTGAGATGAAATATTTGACCTAGCAATGTTATTGCTGTGAGTTTCATGTTCTTTAATATTCATTATTTTGTAACGTTGCTATTCGTTTATTTTTTCTTCATAGTTACTACGCACTTAAAACATTTTGAGATGAATATTTGACCTGTAAATGTTATTGCTGTGAATTTAATCTGTTTCAAAATTCATGTTTGCAATGTTACTATTGTTTGATGTTTTTCATTTATACTGTCATATGCACTTCGTGTTTTTAGATTAAATATTTGATGTAGCAGTGATATTGCTGTGAATTTCATGTTTTTCAATATTTGTTTTTTTTTTTGTCTAATGTTGCCATTTTCTAAATTTACTTAATTTTAAAATTATAAGTTGTGATTTTGATTTATTCAGTTTTACTATCAACAGGTACATTAGTGTATTTTGAAGTATTAACTGTCCATACATTGCACTTTAAAAAAAATCTGTTGAGGCTCTTTTTAGTGAATAGAATATATTATAATAAATATAATGACATTTTGTCATGTAATTTGTAATCAGTAACTGTTAATAAGTACACAGCTCTGGCTACAGTATATAAATGTGTAAATCCAAAAGGTTTCACATTTCAAAAGTAAATTATGAAAATGTCACCTCCACACCATGGACATTTGACTATAATTCTAACATGTCCCAGTCTACATGTTTTTTGGAACGAGAGTAACAGTCAAAGTTTTCTTGTCCAAGAAAAAAAAAATGCAGGAGGGGCAAAAAGAACTCTTACAAGAACTCAATATGAGACACAAAAGATAATGAAAAATGAGTTAAATGTCCTTAACATATCTGACCTACAAGCTTCACTTCCATTCATAAATCCCCTCCCGTGGCCTCATGGGATAGTAAAGTGTCCATCATATGCGCACTTCAGAATCTTGCCGGAAGTAGTAGGTCAGCTGGGGACTTTTGGTCTATTGTTTTTCAAATAATTATATATATATATATATATATATACATATTTTATTTTATTTTTTTCGGACATAATACTTGTACTGTACTTTGCATGCTATTTGGCAGTGAAGTAATCAATTCTGGATTCATCATTGGTCTTGGATGCCCAAAATAGATGCCAATATGGCCGCTGAGTGAACTCAGACTTCTCTTTAAAAAGGAACTTTAATTTAGTGTTGATATTTTTTTTTTTTTTTTGCTACATTGATATTTTTCATAATTTAACATGCAACATTTCTTTATGACAGATGCTTAACTTTGAGCGACCCACTCAAAGTCAAATTGAATCACTTAAATTAGGACACTCATCTGACTTTCTTCCAAAAATATTAATTTCTGCACAAGTGGGAATTTTAACAAGGATCAAATGACTGAGTTCAGCTTTGAGAATGAAACCAACCTGTTTGTTCCTCAGTATCTTCTTGTTTCAGGCTGAATACTTCTTTAATCTTCAAGTCTTCGCTCTCCTCTTTAATAAACGCCATCTTTATAATAGTGTGTCATGTAGATCTCAGTTGCTTCACCAGGAGTTTTTCTGTGTTTGCACAATCTGTTTAAGATGAGAATAATAAGCAGAAAAAAATAAATAAATCCAAACTAAACATCTGGGTGCGTCTCAGTCAGCTCCCTAGTTTAGTAGTCAGTACACTGGTAACGTGACAATGGCCATGAATGCTCTGATTAGCCAATTTGCTACATATTAATAAAAGGTGTCGTTGTTTGTGTTCTTGTTGCATTTGTACCGCATACCAGCGTGCCCTGATTCGAGCACTTCAAATCACTGAATCATTTTGTAAAATCTTATTTGGTTCATTTGACGTTAAGTTTAGAAAAACTCAGTCTCTTTATCATTAATTGCCAGCTCCCAAATTTGTGTTTACGATAAACTGATTCATAGGTAGCAAAATGAGAAGCACATTTTCTGATACTCATGTGTGGATGCGCTTTACTAATAAAAAAACGTTCATTAACATAAGCAATACTATATTACAATTACATGTTTTACATCGTTATGAAAAGCTATACATTTGATTGAAATATTTTTTATAGGTTTCTCCCCCTCTCTCTCTCTGATTTTATTGGCGGGTCACAACTAAATTGTTCAGGTGTATACCGCCACCTACTGTACCAGGGTGTGCAACTTCAGGGCCTCATGTACTTAGAATAATTATTAAAAAAAATCCTATATACTGTGCTCTAACTCTGTATCTTTAAGAAAATTAAAGAGAGCTTTACTACATTCCCCCAAAATCCCCTTCAAACTCCATTCTTGTTCCAACTTATATATCTTATCTTGCAAGATCCTCCTTTGTGCATTATATTTTTTTGCACCTCATAATGATATGCTCCACATTTTCTGGAACATTACAATCATCACAATTATCTGATATGCATTTTCCCATTAAAAACAGGTTTGATTTTAAACCCGTATGTCCAAGTCTTAATTTTGATAAAATCACTTCTTCTCTTCTGAATATTAGAATAATGTCGTCCTTTGTTATCTATGTCCCACTTTTTCTGCCATGCTTCTCTCACTTTTGTTTTAATTAATGATTTGGCCTCACCTTTACCAAATGGTCATAAATTGTCATTAATTCTTTTGCATATGGTTACATCAAACTCTGGTATGTACACTCCTACTCCTACATGATCATTCCTCGAATCTTTAGATCCATCAGTGAATATTGGTATATACACTGATGATAGTTGTTCTGCTTAACATATTCTTGAAACAAATATCCAATATTATCAGCATTCCTTTCAGTCCATTCTTTCTTTAGTTCTAAAAGTTTCAAGTCTACATTTGGAACTGGAAATATCCATGGGGGAACATTACCCTTTGTATCGGTTTAAAGACTTTAAATGCTTAAAAACACAAACCTTCTTCAGCCAAATCACAACAGATGTGGGGTCGTGTCGCATTCATATGACGTCACATCACCAGACCAAAATAAAAGTCCTTCTTTAATGTTTAATAGTACTTGGCAAATCAGCTTAAAGAGATAACAAAAATGTTTCTTTAAAATATTAATTATCGAAATTGTGCTTTTTTTTATTGCCAACATACAGACTTAAACAGGAAACACAAACTACAAACTTTACCCCTGGTTTCACAGACGAGGCTTAAGTTAGTCCTGGACTAAAATGCATATTTGAGCTGTTTTAACTGAATGCAACTTGTACTGACATATCAGTAATGTTTTTTCTAGTGTACATTTATAAAAGCTATTTAAATATCCTAATTGAACTAAGGTCTAATCCTGGCTTAGGCTAAGCCCTGTCTGTGAAACTGGGCCTTAGAATACCACAACTTTACCTTTAGCAAAATAAATTAAAAAGCACAGGTTTATCTTCTTAAGAGCTTCAGAGAAATTTGAAGGTGAAATAGCTTGGATTCTTTTTTTAAAAACAAGGGTGACTGTGAATTTTGGTAAGCAGCAATAAAATATTAATAATTAATTACGCATTTTTATTTATTTTATAAAAACCAAACAACACATCCTTAAGCAGCAATTTAAAAGCAAACTTTGGTTAATACATTTAACATAATCAATCCAGAATAATTGTGTATGAGGACCATCCCCAAAAATTTTAAGTGCTGTTTCAAAAAGAGCATCTTGTCTATATCTCATTTTAACATTTTTAAAGGATTAGTTCACTTTCAAACTAAAATTTCCTGATAATTTACTCACCCCCATGTCATCCAAGATGTCCATGTCCTTCTCTCTAATTAGTAAGTATATAACTAATTGTTATATACTTGCACTAGAATATTGTATATGACAATTTAGTTCAAACTTTGACCTGAGGAGGGCAGTAATACACTTAGCAGTGTCTACACTGCCAGAATTCATTTAGAAAATGAGCAATGGTTTCTCTAGATAAGACCCTTATTTCTCGTCTGGAATCGCGTAGAACACTTTGAAACTGTAATTTTGACCTTCAACCGTTTGGAGGCCATTGAAGTGTACTATATGGAGAAAAATCCTGGAATGTTTTCATCAAAAACCTTAATTTCTTTTCGACTGAAGAAAGAAAGACATGAACATCTTGGATGACATTGGGGTGAGTAAATTATCAGGAAATTTTAGTTTGAAAGTGAACTAATCTTTTAAGCATACTTTGGCCAATTTAAAAGATACTTCCCTTTACTTCCTTTATTCTCCAAATGCTCTCATGGTACTTTTATGTCATATGCCGGTCGGTCTGTGCAGTGCCGATGCATCTCCAACAAGCCTTTTTTGTATAGACTGTACTGAATTATTAAAAGCATTTTCTGGTTTTGTCTCACTTGTCTCATTAAAAGGTTCCTAGTTGACAAGCACATTTTTTATGGTGAGAATGTACAGCAGTCACATATATTTGTCACTACATGGTTTTGAAATTTTGCATAAATTATATACCTATTCATTTGAATCATTGGGACATGAGTGTTCATGTCTGGGAAAGTCTCACCATCACCACAAGTGAGAAGATTTAAAAAAGTGAAATGCTTACATGTACGTCCCCTTGTACCAGCTATACAACTGCAGATCAGATCCCTGATCTCTCTCTGCTTTTTCAGACCTAGTAAGTTCATATTTTATGTTCATACCTTGCAAAGTTACTTTGTTACAAAAAATGAAAAATGTATTCTGTTTTATGGGGTTTGTTTAAGGTCAGTTATAATGTTTATAATATTTTAATAATTGTTGTATATCTGACAAATCTAGGAAGCAGGATAAACCAGAACAAATATCAAAGAACATGCACATGGCCAACAAAACTTCTACATGTAAGCTTGTTGTATTACCCTAAAAAGAGTTTCATAAAAATAAATTAATTGCTTTAGAATTAGCCTACAATTACTTTTGTATGTCAATGGATGTAAATTCCTGTTAATCTTTTTCTTTGTACAGCAATTACACATCTGTATGCACCAATAGTAATCAAAAATGCTCAGTAGAGTAAGATGAGAGCAGAAAATATGTTCAAGTTACTCTCAATATCATGTTCCTAAATGTATTCACTATTTTTTTTTTCTTCATTTCATCATTTTGCTCAACTCAGTCAAAACCTCTTTATGTTTTACAGCACAGATGTATTTACAGCTGCATTGTGTCAGATCTTTCATTGAAGATCATAACGAAGTCTTGCAGCATATTCAACATAAACCAAGCTAATGTTTGGCATGAAGCAGTCTGTGGTTTTAAACCTGCATCATATGACCCATTTCACAACATGCTTGTTAAATTCACAGATGGCGAAAGCACAACTGAAGATGCAGTGGACACAGGTGGTCCCACTGTTTAAGAGCATGGAGAATCTTTGATGGTCTAGAAAATAGAGTATTTCTCACCTTCAACAATGTAAGTAAATTATTTACTTAACCCTACCCTTTATATGTCATGTACATAATTGTCTTGTTTTTAACTAACTGGAGAAAAACAAACCATTAACTAAAGCTGCCAGAGAAGACAAATACTTCCTTGCCAGGCGGAAGATTGCAGTTTCTATTGTTCATAGTGGTCCAGCTCCTCACTTCCTTTCAGATATGCTATACAAGCACTTCACTGGGAGGGTTGACATTAGAGGAACAGCTGAAGATATAAGTCAATTTACCTTTATTTATATAGCGCTTTTTACAATGCACAATTACAATACAATTTTTGTCAAAGCAGCTTTACAGTGATAACTGGCAAATAATTTTGGCTGCACAGCAGCTCTAAAAGAAAATGCTGTCATTGTCCAGCTTAAGTAAATTCAGTATGTATTCATTCCTTTGTAAAAATCATTAGTTCACAATTATTTATTTAGTTCATATCTATACAGTGGCTCTGGAGAAAACAGTGATGTCATCGTCCAGCTCAGTTTAGTTCACATAGAATGGGTGTCAATGCAGGCAGATCAAAAATATCAAGAATATCAAGTGTCCCCGACTAAGCAAAAGGCTACAGCAGCAAGGAACCCAAAACAGGTGACAAAATGGAGAAAAAAACCTTGGGAGAAACCAGGCTCAGTCGGGGTCCAATTCTCCTCTGGCCAACAACGAACAGTGTGTGATTTTGATTTAAGCAGTATTACAGGTGATGAAATATTTGATCTATCTACAATTGTAGAATTAGTTTGATTATTATAAAAGCTAGAAGTGTTTTGAGGCCTCTTGGCCTACGTGACTGTAAGGGTAAAATGTTTCTGAGAAGTTAGCTTGGCCACTAAGCATATTTTGCTGGTAGTTTTCCACCAGACAACAGGAGGATGTGAAATGAATAAGATCATTTTTAAGAGTGTCACATGAAGGCTTCTTGCCTCCGGGGCATGTTGATTGTTTTTGATACAATGTTTCATTTTGCCTATGAGAAAGTGTTGACCATCAATTGGCAGAATTCCACCATGAGAGATAAAGTCAAAAGATGAACAGTAGTCGGCCACCCTTACAAAGAAAATTATCTCTTGCATAAGCAAAACTTGAAATTTAACTGGTGAAGTGACTGTGGTAAAAATGTTGGGGAGTACTTGGGAGACTCCAGGAAGAGAAAGGGAGGAGAGCACCTGTAAATGAAATCATGGAAAAGAACTGTAGGGGTGGATCTTATACTGTTTTAACAGATAAGATAAATGTATAAAAACTGTGCTCTGGATCGAGAGATTCAGATGTGGAGCTGGTATCTCACTTTGTTGCTTGTCAATAAAGTTAAAACTCCTGGGACCTGGAGATTCGACTCTTAAGATTTTTTCTTTGAGAGCAGAACTGAAGGAACATTGAATTTGCCACAACACAGGTCATAAGTCAGATTGGGATCGGAACAGTCAAAATATTTAATCCAGTTCCATCTAGTTAAAGATAGGTTTCATCATGCTGGTGTGAAATAATCTTTATTTTGCTGTTCTTTTTAGATGGTGAATAATTGTCGGATGAATTGATGGGTATAGCTAGACTGGGTAAACCCAGCCTGATCTGCCGGCGATTTGATTTCGCCCGGCAACTCAGTCTGGAAACCTGTACATTCATTTCTACTGCTTCTGTTACACTTTTGCGGGAAGCAATCACAGACTGGCTTATCCACCTTGCTCGCTATTGGCGGGTATAACACGATGACAATAGAGAAGCGACGGCAAGCACGACCGTCAATCCAATTCCTTTTAACCTCTCGACGATGAAAGTACATCACCCGGATCGTTGATCTGATTGGTTGAAGGACTATCCAATTGCGTGAATAATGCTCATTGATCACGCCTCTTGTGCAGTAAAAATACATAGCAGACTCCCCAGACCAATGTTCAATTTTAAATTGAGCTTGGTCTGGTGATAGCCAGACAAGGGTATAGTAGAAAATCATGTATCTTCAAGCAAATACCAACAACAAGGCCTCAGTGTTTTTGGAGGCTGTACAGAGTAATGGACTGCCTGTGTGTGTCAGAAGTGAAAACAATGATGTTGCTTGTTTCATTGTTAGAACATCCCTTAAAGGTCCCGTTCTTCGTGATCCCATGTTTCAAACTTTAGTTAGTGTGTAATGTTGTTGTTAGAGTATAAATAAAATCTGTACAATTTTAAAGCTCAAAGTTCAATGCCAAGCGAGATATTTTATTTAACAGAAGTCGCCTACATCGAACGGCCAGTTTGGACTACATCCCTCTACTTCCTTCATTAATGACGTCACTAAAACAGTTTTTTGACTAACCTCCACCCACAGGAATACACAAGAGTTGCGTTTGTAGAGTGTGTTTGTCACCATCTCGTCGAAACGCTGTTATTTTCATCCCGCAGTTCAATCACCGGGTCTGATTCCGGCTCAAACTGATAGGGTAAAATTAAAGACATGTTTACAATAACACTGAGCGCATGCATCTCCACGTTATGGTAAGAGGCGTGACCTTTCCGGGCAAGGAGCGCTAAGCTGCTGATGAATCACAACACAGGAACCGCTGGCACAATCAGAACTCATTACGTATTTCTGCAGGAGGGACTTCATAGAACAAGGAAGTCATCAGCCCGTTTTTATGACAGTGGAAACAGCGGTATACAGAAGTAAATTATGTGAAAAATACTGTGTTTTTTTACACGCGAAACATGAACACATGTTATATTGCACACTATAAACACAATCAAAGCTTCAAAAAACCACGAAAAACGGGACCTTTAAGGGGACCAGGTATTTCACCATATTATTTCAATATTTCTTTATTTTCCAACTTTTCCAACAGTCTCATTCCCTGTGATTAACAGATGCATGCTATAAGATATGCAATGAGATGTTGATTTTCATGATGTTTGTTTGATTTTGACATGTTTACATTACTAACACAACCAATATTGTACCTCGAATTCTTCCTTTTTACTTGGCAGAAAAAAAGGAGCATGATAACAGGCAGAAGTATGCACAACCAACGAACTGAGCGATTATGGCGTGACTTATGGTGCAGCAACTATTACGCAGCCTTCCATCATCTTGAAGACTCTGGCTTTCTAGATCCTAACAATGACCTGTGCATCTTATGTCTACAGTTTGTCATGATCTCCAGGATAAATGCACACCTTAATATTTTCCAAAGCACATGGGAATGACACCCTCTTCCTACACAAGGCCACAAATCTCCTCAGCATCTGTGGAGTTCAAGACAAATTTTAAGTACAGAAACATTGTGTGATCAGGTGGAGCAAGACTTGATAGGTGCAACACCAGCTACTCTGACACCTATGTCTTCAGTGACATATAGGCTATGCCAAGACAATCTCACACACTGACCAGATGGAGATCATCACATATGGAGACTGTAAAGGGACTTTTCAGACTATAAACAAAAGACCCAGTATACACAGACCTTCTGTTGTCTGGCTGAAATGAACTGTAACTTGTCTTAGTCCCAGAAAGAATGTCAGAATTTAACTTTATCCAGCCTTGGATTGAAAAAGATGGTACTATTGTGCAAGTCAGGCATGTTTGAGGAATTCAACACCTATATAACAAATGCGTACCCTTCTACTCAAAAGTGCACTTGGCTTTAAATTATTGCGATGCACTCGAAGCCAAAACTTAATCGGCATACCCATACCAAATTCTGGCTATTCCATATCTTATCTGAAGGGTCAGTGTGGCTTAAATAAAGCCACGGCCTGTATCGCACCACTGCAAAACAACCTTCCTTTGCAATCCATAATTGCAGGAACATCAACAGAACATACGGTAAGATATATGTTTTAAGTAAAATTCAATGCACCTATGCAGACTTTAGGGTTGAGGGGAGCTCCACTCAAGAGCGGAACTACATCACCTAATCTTCACTGTTCAAGACCTCCATTGTCTATAAAGCAATCCTTGCTACAGTAGCCAGGGTGCACTGTAAAACCCAATAAGTTCAGAATACTCAAAACATTTGAGGAAACTTATTACCTCAACACATTTAAGTAAACTAACTCATTTTTTTTAAAAGTTGGTAGAACTTAAAATTTTTGTGACAAGTGGGGTGGGGCTGAGAGCCATGGAAGCGGATCAAGGCCAGTGTGGTGCACAGGTGTCTCACACTAACAATCCCATCACCAGCATCCCTTGCCCAACTCATCATAATGTTAATTACATACAGTTAATTTACATAAACATCACATTCAGATCTTGGTTAAATGTTACATAGCAAATAACACATGCTATTATAACTATCAGAGAGACTGTCATTACATACTTGCATATATGTAATCAAACAACATATGTGGTCTTAAATGTTTTGCAGCTCATCCTCAACCTAACCACAGGCTCTACTCTTCACCACAGTGGTAACCCTACAAAACAGAACCCCCCTGAATCCCAACATAACACAACATTAAACATTAACTTATATCTCCATGTGTTAATCTTGTGCAAAAACACACAAAATAACACTTAAACAATTATTGATATGGTGTGACGCAAAGCATGCTGGGATTTAGAAATCTGCTGCAGCTCAACTCAATCATATTAAGTTCAACATACTACAATGAAATTTTGAGTTCATGCAACTTTTTTCTATTAAGTACAATGAACTTTCATTGTACTTTGAAACAAACTCATTTAATTTAATTAATTTCACTGTTCGGGTTTACAGTGTGGTCATCTGAAGAGTAAAACCCCAAAAGCACTCCCCATTGTCCATTTCCCTTTTAGCCAGCCCCACAGTCTTTGTCAGTCTGTTGTTAAATCACTGGCATGTCAGAGCCAGCCTGAGGATTGCAGAACAGCAGTCTTCTAGAACTACGAAGACAAGGATCTTCTGGAGAACGTCAACTGGCAACTGTAGATAAGAAACATGATTTAATATAGAATCATTACAAGACATTTTCATCAACATTAAAGTGATTATGAACACATGCCTGCAAAATGTCAGTGGCCACTGTGCCATCCTGTGAAACCCGTGAAACCTTTGCTGGGAGTGTATGTACCTTCAAAAAAGTAAAACATAAAAAAACAGATTGTTTATGAAACAGCCGCATATTTATACATGCTACTTTTCACCAAAATATTACCGAAGTGCTGTGTCTCCTTTTCCTAGGGACACAAAAGACAGGCGGCAGACTTCCATCCCCCATCTTCCAGCCTTCCTGTGTAAAATGTGCAAATCTTCTACCATTTCTGTAATTGATATTGACCAAATATGTTCATCATGCTTTCCCACTTTGATAGTAGTATCTATTAAAGGGGACCTATTATGCAAAATTTGGACATAAATGTGTGTTGGTGGTGTGTGTACACAACCACCCTATAATGATAAAAATCCAACCACTCCTTTTTTTTAATCCCCAGAAATCATAATCATAAGCAGTGTGTCAGAACAAGCCATTTGCAGGTTCCTGGCAATGTGGCGTCACATTAGCCACAGGCCCCACCCACAAATGTTGACAGACACTGATGTTTTAACATAGAACCGCCCTGAGCGAGTTCACAGCGAGTTGTATACAGTCCGCCATTGCTGCACTGATGAGAACATCTCCCAAGCATTTTAGGTATTCTGTAGCTGGATGGATTAATCCACATAGCTCTCTCCATTTACTCCCTAAATCTGAGCCACTGAAGACGAGGTGGATTAATTTTGTTTTCAAAGAAAATGCTCCCTCAATTCGTTTATGTCTGCGCAAATCATTTCACACCGGACTGCTTAGTGAACGAATATCAATACAAAGGGACAATACAAAACAGAGACTGCGCTACAAAATGTGTTACTCAAGGATAGATCAGTACAAACTCGTTCGTGATCCAGCTTACAGTCTCCAGAGTGATACTGGATACGGCAGTAATGAAGGTGAGAGCACTTTATTACAGTTCATTGGAGTTGATTTATGGATATAAAGTTTACCAGTTTATTAAGCACCACCTGAAAAGGCATAAGGTCTTTATATATTTGTTTACTGTTGGTTGTAACAAGTTTTTCTGTGTACTTCGCTATGTATGTTGATGATAATGCAAGGGAGAGAGAGAGTTTATGGATAATATTTTAATGCACACTTGCACTGTGTTTTATTAAGCTCTTACAGAGATTTTCTAGAGTGAAAACAGATGCTTCATATTTTGTGTGAAGTACAATAAATGTTATAAAACTCATCAGTAAACAGGCTTGTACTAATATATTAGATAAAAACAAGAAGACAATACAAGTTATAACCATAATTAAACTAAACTATATCTGTTCTATCTCCATGCAGCATATATTTGCAGTTTCTGTCAATATAGTATGTCTTGAATGACTCCTGACACAGGATAATGAGCTCTTGAAGCTCTGCCCTCTTAGGAGCTCATTTGCTTTTAAAGTGCCCACACTGAAACTGCGCATTTTTGCTCAACTCCAAAAAATGGCAATTTTAACATGCTATAAAAAATTATCTGTGGGGTATTTTGAGCTGAAACTTCACATACACACTCTGGGGATATCAGAGACTTATTTTACATCTTGTAAAAGGGTGCATAATAGGTCCGCTTTAATGTATTACTTTTCATTTCACAAATCATACCCCTCAATCTCAAGGTTCTCCAGCAAAACCTTGCATCACCACCTCCTCAGATATGGCATGTCAGACTGAAGATAAGAACAGCTGTAATGTAATTCACCACAGTTAACATTAAACATTTTTGTCAACACTAAGACTGCACTTACGGCGGTGAAATCAAATGCTGCCTCCATAGTTATGGACCAGGCATACTGTAAAGGCAGAAAGGCTGTTATGTTTCCAGGTGTTTGTATGAGCATAAATTTACCAAGATGAATAAAAATGAGGTGCTCAGTAACAGCATTAATGGGTGTAATGCACATGGTGAGGACACAATGGATGTTGTGTGAACATTACTAAACATCCTGAAAATGAGCTCGGCAACTCACCATAACCATGAATACTCCACAGTCAATCCCCAAATGTTGTAGGGGTAGCCCCTGTTTGAAGAAAGAACACTCATTATGAAGAATTTCATAATTTCGTTTTAAACAACATTCCTTCTGATGTTCATTCATGTTTATTCAATGCTATAAATTAACTAGTAGGAAGAGATGATCGGTTCACGAGCCTCTTGAGCTGAGGTGCTACAGCAATCTGTCACGACACATTAAAGAGCCACAAAATGGTATTTATTGTTCGAATTTCTTAGTAAATTACACAACTTGAAAGCTGGGAGTTCATTTAATATCATAAGTAACCTGCTCTGTCTTGTCTGTCGACGTGTTGTCAGTGTCCTCTTTGCTCCGCGATGTATTTTTCACTCTGTGTGGCGTGACAGCACCATGGCTTGTTGGACAAAGCAACAGTAACTAAGGGGGGGGCGGGTCTTTGCGAAAGGTCAATTGTGGTATTTATGTGCACTGAAAAAAGAGAAGGAAGTGAAAGAGGAGGTCATGGCTAGGGAAAAGAGGTCAAATTGGCATGCAAATTTTGCAAATGGAGCTTGAGGTAAGTAGTTTTAGCGCCATGCCGCGTTGATCAATATGCCATTTTTATGTTGCATTTTTATTGGCTAGTCAGTAGACGTGGGTCGTAGCAGCAGACACTCTGATATAATCATGCTATAATAATCACACTGTCAGACTTTCTTTGGTTGCAAGACCGTGACAACGGCTGTATTTGAACCTCTCTCACTGTACAAGTTAGGACCACCGATTAGGAGTCATGGCCACAAAATTCACCACGATTGGTAATTTTTCATCTGGGACAGGCCAACACTATTTGTATTTTTAAGACACTTCATATTCTTGCACAGTTATTGACTGGAACTGAATCAACACTGAACTGCCTTCAGCTGAACAATGACACTATTTTCTTTTTAGATCTGCTTAACAACAAGTGAACTCTGTTTGCATCGATTCATTATTTTCCTGTTTTTCACTGTAAGCTGCTTTGAAACAATCTGTATTGTATAAAAAAGTAAGATGTAGAATGCATGTAAAAGTGCTTTATAAAGATCTTTATCAGATATTTGTACAAATATGTTTTTGTGTGCTATCTGTGGATACTAGAAACTTCCAGGCAGGTCTGTTGAGGCAAGCTGCAGGACAGTGCTGATTAGTGAGCTATTTGAATCGCATAGCAACTCACACAAATGATCTTTCTTTCTTTCTTTCTTTCTTTTTGCCATTAGGAAACACTTTTATTTTGGTGCGATATGACGTCATAAAGCTGCGCCGCGCTCCTGCATCTGTTGTGATTTGGCTGAAGGTTTGTTTTAAACATTTAAGGGGCTTTAATCGATGCAAATCGTTATTGCTCAATATTTTTTATTATTACAAGCGATGCACAAATTAAGGATTTATCATTGAATGTAATATTGTAATTCTTTATTTAACAAATGAACGTTATTTTTTGAGTAAAGCGCATACACATACGTGTAACAGAAAAGGTGCGTCTCTTTTCTCTCTATTTCTTATGGCATTATTTTAATGACAGATGTCAAGAGTGCATTGTTGTAATGCCAGAGCACACTCGAGTAATGCGCGAGCGCGAATCTCTCCGCTCGCACGCGGATTTTCACAAAACTGGACGCGCGCTCTGAAATACATAGTGCTCTTCTATGAACTGCCTCTCGCTCAGATTTTGCGTGCGCGCGCTCAAACGGTGCTCTTGAACTAGAAAGATTCTGGATTAAACTTTGAATAGACTTATACTACTGACCGATGAAAATGTTACATGAAATCTTACAGATTGAAAGTGAACTGAATCTCTTTCGACAATCAAAGATGGATCTTTAATTTCTTTACAGTTTAATAATATTTAACAATAGGCTATCAAATGCATCTTAGAAATGGCTAGGAATGGGGCGCTTGGATGGTTTGTACATCAATGGATATTAAAGTTTTGGCTTGAATAATGTTCCTTAAACTAGCTAAATTATATTATTTAGCGCTTGTTTTAATACCTCATCCTCACGACAGCATTCAAATTAAGTTTGAATTATTTGTAATTATTACGTTTTAAAAATGTACAAATACACTTTTAAAAGTGTTTAAAAACACTTTTATTCATCCTATCCCACAATCTTGGCGCACATAGCCCCTAAAAAGCGATCAATAGCCTATATCATTATAAACTTGTTTAAAGCACAAAACAAATTTACTTAGGCCTACATTTGAGAATCTGAATCAGATATGTCTGCAAATCATCAAATTTAGGACTCAAATCCAATTCACGTATATCTCGGAGACGTCTATTTAAGGTCTGTGTTTACGTCTAGAAGACGTATTTTTTAGAGGGTTTGCTCATCTGCAATATGTCTATAGGACATTTACTGTCAGACGTCAATTAGACGTGTAGAAGATGTCTTTAAGATGTTTATGATTTAGAATGTATGTAAAACTGACATCTTAAAGATGTCTATCAGATGTTTGTAAACAGCAGATGCTTTCCAGATGAAGTGATCTTTAACAAACATCTTGCAGACGTAAGTGTACTATCTGGGAAGCTGCTTTTCCACTGTCAGGCCGAACGCCCGGTTCTAAGAACAGTTATATTTCCACTTGCGCTTGTGAAAAATTAAACCATATCTGTACTGGCTGGCCTGTTTAGGCCAGAATGGAGCAATAAAGTGATGCGAACAGTTTAGCAGAAGGTGGAAAAGCGACTTGAGTCCACAACCCTGGCAATTAGACACATTGTTATTAATGCAGTACACATATATTGAGAACACAAACAATGACAACATTTATTAACCAATAGCAAATGTTTTGAAATCTACAAATCAATAAATACAACTAAATATAAAGTATCTGTATAGTTTTTAATTATTATTATAATGATTAATTTGTAGTGCTAATTTTGAGTTTGTTTTGGCTAATTGGGACATTTAAGGCCCTTCCCTCTTGACTGACTCCCTTACCAGTGCGCTGACTAGTGAACTATAGGGAGCTGATTGAGATGCACCCAGTGATTTATTCTTTTTATTAATTATTCTCATCTTAAAAATGACAGATTGACCAAACTCAGAGAAAAACTTCTGGTGAAGCAACTGAGATCCACATGACACTATTATAAAGATGGCGTTTATTAAAGAGGAGAGTGAAGACATGAAGATTGAAGAAACATTCAGTGTGAAACAAGAAGATACTGAGGAACACACAGGTTGGTTTCATTCTCAAAACTGAACTCAGTCATTTCTTTAAATTGTTTACCTCTATAGAAATAAATCTGTTTGGACGAGTGTCATATGAGGGTCCTAATTAAAGTGCTTTTATTTGACAGGCAGTGGTTTGTTTGAAGTTGGGCATCTGTTATGATGATGTTACACATTAAATTAGAAAAAAATAATATGAATGTAGCCTAAAAAAATAATTAACACTATACCAAACTATACTCAAAGAATGTCTGTTCACTCAACGACCATATTAGCAACACCTCCGCCTATTTCGGGCATCCAAGACCACGTCCAATCTACTTGAATAGGTGAATCCTGAAATCTCAAAAACTGTTTGCCGAACACAAAATAAAATGGCATTTCAAATTAACAACAAAATTTGACATGAAGTGTCCCATAAATGTTTCAAAATAGCTTAAAAAATCTTATTTTTCTGGCTAGACCAGCCAATGCGTGTGTGCAGTCTTAAATGCATGTCTTCAATCACTGAGCTTTTACCAGCAGCTTCAGTGACGCGATGACTTTAATAATCAGCGATTGGCTCTTTTTCTTTTCTTTTTTCTTTTTTGGTCTTATTCCACCATATTGCACATTGTGCATTGCACTTTCTCCCATACATAAGTAATATGTTTGCATTGTCTTTGTCTAAAGTCTTTGCTTTGTATATCTAAAGTCTGAGACTTAACTCAATATTTTACTTCTGAACCAAAATGATGGAAACCATTCATTTCTTTAACTTAATTATGCAATAGTTTCTAACAGAACAAGAAAAAATATTTATTTTGTATAAGGGGTGCAACTAACGATTATCTTGATAATTGATTAATATGTTCATTATTTCTTTGATTAATCAGATGTAAAATCTGAAAGTTACTATTAAAATTAATGTAATACTTGAAAAGTTTGTATTTTGCCTAAAACCTCATACTCTAACCGTGCGTTCACACCGCCGCCGGCGAGAGCGTCAACATTCGCCTTGGCTGCCCTGCCAACAACGCTGTACTGTTCGTTCAAACCGCCGCCGACTGGAGGATCAAAGCAGAGCCAAAGTAAATGACAAGTAGCGTCAACCAATCGGAAGCCTCTCAAGCGAGGACCTCTACATTTTAATTACATTCTAATTGCCACCGAACCGCGTTATAGCTCATTACCATAAAGTTAACCTGATTTCAACTCTCCTCGCCGCTCTCACCGTCCAAGACGTGCCGCGCCGCTCTCGCCGGAGCTCGCCGCCGGGCTTTCATTGAAAATGAATGACTTCCTGTCACTTTGACGCTCTCGCCGCCGGCGGTGTGAACACACAGTAAGTGTGTCGGAGAGAAACTATTTTTTGAATGCTTTAAGGGTAATGTACCATGAAATGGTGTTTAGGTATTATTTAAATGCTGGACAGTGTACAAAATTCGGAAAAGCTGGTGGTGCTCTTTGATTATGTGTTTAAGCCTTTAAGCTCTGAAGGCATTTTTAGAATTGTTTTTTTTTTTCTTTTTTTTTTCTGAGCGATATACACAAAAGTAAAGACTCATAACTCCAAAGCTATACCAAGAGGTAAAGTAGGTATTATTTGATAGAAGTTAGGTATTGTTTTATAGAAAACTTTACATTTTTAGAAGAATTACATTTTTGATTACATTTGGACATTCTTGTGCTGATAAATTATAATAAAAAAATATATTTTACATATCTTTCTTATTTGACATGCAATAACTCGGGAAGGAAATAAGGCAGGAGGACCATTCTTTTTCGTGAAGTTCCTCTGCATGTACGGTGTATCTGGATCAAATTTTGTGGTGAAAGCATAAAGAAATCAAAAGATATCCTGACTATGGAACGTTGTTAAGGTCTCCTCTCGCTTAGAGAGTCGTTATGATGAGGCCTCTGCTCCTTGAGCTCGGCTTTATTGATTTCTTAGTTGCTAAGTCGTTAGGCTCTCTTGAGCCTCCTTGACTAATATGAACATCGATAGGCCTCCCCTCATCTTGAGAGTCTGTTATAAGGCCTCCACTCTCTAGAGCTCAGTCTGGATATCAGTTACGGGTCGCAGGCTCTCTTTGAGCCTCCTTGCAAGCCTTTCCTGAGTGTGGAACATTGTTAGGCCTCCTCTCGATAGGAGAGTCATTATGTTGAGGCCGCCGCTCCTAGAGCTTGACTATTTTTTTTGCTAAGTCGTCAGGCTCTCTGTGAGCCTCCTTGGCTATTATGAGCGTCGTCAGGCCTCCTCTCTTTTGAGAGTTCTTTCTTGTGGCCTCCGCTCTCTAGAGCTCCGCTGGATAGTAGTTATGGGTTGCAGGCTCTCTTTGAGCCTCCTCGTCAAATATCCTGTGTGGATCGTTGTCAGGCCTCCTCTCGATACATTATGCTGAGGCCTCCACTCCTAGAGCTCGGCTAGGTGGTAGGAAATGCTGTGCTAGGTATTTAGACAGTTAGAGTGTGTTAGGCCCCCTCTCAATCCAGGAGATGTGATTTAGGCCTCCACTCTGTGGAGCTGTGTGGACCAGCTTAAGCCTTTTCTTCTCCTTTTTTAATCGTTCTCAAAGCTCTGACCTGTGATTGTCACTAGTGCGCCATAGGGATGAATACTCTGAGTCTTTGACTTAGCACATCCATTTAGGCACTCATCCCTTTGGCATGGCAGTGAAAGGGAACGTCTCAGGTTAAGCATGTAATCATGGTTCCCTGAGAATAGGGAACGAGACGCTGTGTCCCTTTGCCATGCTTCAGGAATTCCTGCTCGGTGGATGATATCATTTCCAGGTGCCCTTTTATACTCATGGTCGCACCTGTGGTGACGTCATAGGTTGTCGCCTACCAATGTCAAATTCATTGTCGTGTTTAGACTTAAGCTTCAGACACCTGGCATGCCGAAGACATTCCCCATAATGACCCCTAAAGGACGCAGCTTCTCGTTCCCCATTCTCGGGGAACCATGGTAACATGCGTAACCTGAGACGTTTTCAAATATTGTTCAACATTCTTTTGACTATAAGTAACGTCGCACCTATGTGTCAACTACCTCTCATTCGAGTTTTAGTAGACTGTCTACTTAATATCTGCCAAACCTTTATTTTGATGGTCCCTCAACAAAATTTTTTTTATTCTAACCCCAACTAATACTGTATAGTATAGTATAATCCCCCTGGATAAAGGTTTTGTTAACTGCCAAGTTTTTGGGACATGTCCTAAACAAAGCAAAGATTTGACAATATTGACAAGGGGTGCTGTGATTACAGGAAACACCTCTTTCTGTAGCTTAGGAGTTATGGGATCTAGTGTGTTTTTGGTTTTGATGCTTTACGTCAGGGGTTTCCAATCCTGCTCCTGGAGGACCACTGTCCTGGAGAGTTTAGCTCCAACTAAACCCCTACTTTGTGTCAAAATGTTTTGATGTCTTTTGCTTTGTGGCAGCAAACTGGGGTTAACTTATTTGTCTTTTTTTGCCTTAGACCTGATGCCACTGAAAGAGGAGAGTGAAGTCCTGAATGATATGGAAGAGAAAGATCAGTGTCAGAAACATCATGCTTTCATAACTCAAGAAGAATCATTTAGTTGCTCACAGACTGACAAGACTTCATCAGGAAAAATAGCTCTGAAGAGAAAAAATAGAAGTAATTTCACCTGCTTTCAGTGTGGAAAGAGTTTTGCTCAAAAAGGAAACCTTAAAAAACACATGAGAATTCACACTGGAGAGAAGCCTTATTCCTGCAGACTATGTGGAAAGAGTTTCACAGCAGCACTAAACCTTAAGTATCACATGAACCGTCACAGTGGAGAAAAGCCATTCAGATGTGATCAGTGTGAAAAGAGATTCACACGTAAAATACATTTTAAAAACCACATGAAGATTCACTCGAGAGAGAACTGTTTTTTATGTCATCAGTGTGGAAAGAGTTTCCCTGAAAAAGGAAACCTTAAAATCCACATGAGAATTCACACTGGAGAGAAGCCTTACACATGCCCTCAGTGTGGAAAGAGTTTCACATATAAAAAATCCCTTGATGCCCACATGAGAAATCACACTGGAGAGAATCCTTTCACCTGCCAACTGTGTGGAAAGAGCTTCACTCAAAAAGGAAACCTTAAAATCCACATGGAAAAACACACTGGAGAGAGCTCTTACACCTGCCAAAAATGTGGAAAGAGATTCACTCAAAAAGGAACCCTTAACAGGCACATGAGAATTCACACTGGAGAGAACCCTTTTACCTGCCAACAGTGTGGAAAGAGCTTCACTCAGAAAGGAAACCTTACAATTCACATGAAAATTCACACTGGTGAGAGCTCTTACTCCTGCCAACAGTGTGGAAAGAGCTTCACTCAAAAAGGAAACCTTAAAATCCATATGAAAATTCACACTGGAGAGAGCTCTTACTCCTGCCAACAGTGTGGAAAGAGCTTCACTCAAAAAGGAAACCTTAAAATCCACATGAGACTTCACACTGGAGAGAAGCTTTACACATGCCCTCAGTGCGGTAAGAGTTTCACATATAAGAAATCCCTTGACTCCCACATGAGAAATCATACTGGAGATAACCCTTTCACCTGCCAACTGTGTGGAAAGAGCTTCACTCAAAAATGTAACCTTAAAATCCACATGGGAATACACACTGGAGAGAAGCTTTACACGTGCCCTCAGTGTGGAAAGAGTTTCACTCAAAAAGGTACCCTTAACAGGCACATGGAAATTCACACTGGAGAGAGCTCTTTTACCTGCCAACAGTGTGGAAAGAGTTTCAATCAAAAAGGAAACCTTAAAACACATGAGAATATACACCAGAGAGAAGCCATATATATGTATCATTTTCCTATTAGCAATGTAAAGCTGCTTTAAAACTGATATGTATAAAGTGCTTAATAAAGGGGACTTGACTCTGTGGAAAAAGTTTCACGGCAGCACTATACCTTTGGTATCACATGAACATTCACTGGAGAAAAGCTGTTCAGATAAGATAATTGTGAAAAGAGATTCACACTAAAGTAAACCTTAAATGTCTGGTTTCACAGACAGGGCTTAAACTAAGCCAGGATTGGGCCTTAGTTCAATTAGGACATTTAACCCTTTCACACATGAGTTTAAAATATTCTAGCTGGCACTCCAGAGTTTTTTTAAGGCGACTGTTATTTTGGAATGTTTTCCCTCATTTTTTCCATGGCGACGCATCATGCTTGTCTAGTAACACACCGCAGCGACAATAACACTGTATGACAGATGGATCGCTATTATTTTGTTTTTCATTTTTTATTTAAAATATTCACAATCTTGCTTACCATGTCATCAACTATCTGATATTCCATTCTCAAATATGTTTAAGTGTGTTTTGTCATTTCAAAACTTTATAAATGATCTTTATCTTAATCTATAATGTGAAATGGGAGCTGACATCTTAGTTCGCAGAGTCCTGTCAGTCGGATTTACAGCATATGAATTCATTAGTTTCTCCCTAAATACATGCAAGCAAGTGGCTAGTGAACTAAAAGAATAATAGAGCAAACTTTATAGTTTCTCAGGCCCACTATGTGTGTCTGAAATGAATAAACGTCAGCAAATTATATTTGAATGGATTGTTATTGCTGCTTCCACTGATGTCTGGCATCAGTGTGTATTTTAACTCTAAATGTATTGTTTTAATGGTGCTTATGTGTATTTAAATGTCTGAAACCTTAAAAAAAAAAAAAACATTGTGTGGCTAAAAACACTACATAGTTGTGATATATGACAAGCGCCATCTCACAGCCAAAGCACGAAAGCAGAGTTTGAATCTGGCAGTTATGTGATGTCACTGAACACTCTAAATCTCTCTAAATGTGGGACTGTCTCTCAGAGGCACAGAAATAAAAATCCCATATGTGGGACCATACCGCTCAAAAGGTTAAGTAGCTTTTATAAATGTACCCTAGAAACAAAACATTACTGGTATGCATCTTGAGTCAAAATAATGACAGCTCAAACATGCATTTTAGTCTCGGACTAGCTTAAGCCTTGTTTGTGAAACCGGGGGAAAGTGTAACTTTGCCAGTTTTCAACCCTCTTTGTATTGTTAAGGAGGTATATTTGTATTATTTGTAGTTAATGTAAATGAAAAATGTTTACTCATTCTCCGTGTTACCTTAACCGAGAAATCCATGTTTACTTGTCAGCTAAAATCTGGGCTTTTGTGAAAAGTAGATTATACTTCTGCATTTTTGTATCCCCACACATGGACAGTCGAATCAACAGAGGGTTATTAACAGTACAATACAATTTCCAGAGATAAACCTACCCTTACAACAACTGTTCTGTCTACTTTTTAAACAGCATTATGGAAAAAATGAAAAACTATTACAACAGCTTTCTTACCTGTACTTGATGGCATTTTGCTGCCACAAACTGTGTTTGTGTTCATCCAGTTTGAATTGTTGAATGCAAACAAACTTTTTCAGATTTTCAGCATTCTCTACATATTTACAATTCTTTGCAGCCTTTAGCAACTGTCCACAATGGTTTGGATGCTTCACTGGAAACTGAATGTAAATCACTTGAGCTAAATGTTAATTCTTTGCATTCTTGCAGCCGGGAAAAAAACAATATGACAATTATGACAAAACATTTGCTAAGAAGTATTTCCTACTAAAGCACGGTGCTATTTGGCTCTGGTAAAGCCGTGCACACACTTAACGATTGTAAGGCCGATTATGAATGTAAATTGATACTTATGACTGATCGTGCTCAAACGCGTCCAGTCAGGGCCAGTTGCGTTCAGTCTGCGATTACAGTTGGTGTTCAAATTCCATGTGTAAGTATATAAATCTGCTTCAGTCGCAGGAAACAATCGCTGTATGTTGAGCACAGTCTTAGAATGTTTTAGCTAGTCGTTAAATCTGTGCCCGGCTTAAGCGTATCCATAGCAGACTGGTGGGAGTTCCTTTGGGCGGCAACATGCCCAGTGCATTATGGGTGTTTAGGTTTTCGTACCTATTTAGCAAAAGGGAAAACAGCAGTGAAGATATATCAGTCTGACCTTGCCAGGGAATAGTCCAGTAGCAATTATTTCAAATTTTTTCCACCTGTCTACTGTCTAGGCATGCAAATTTTACTGGAAGCCCATTTTGCTAATGGTGAAGTACCCCTTTAATAACCACATGAAGGTACAATAGAGAACTGATTTGTATGTCATCAATGTGGAAAACGAAAAAACTTAAAGGTTTAGTTCACCCCCCCAAAAAATGCTCACCTCCGTTTGTCTTCGGAACACAAATTAAGATATTTTTGATGAAATCCAAGAAGTTTTTTTTAGTCTCAGTCTCGGACGTCACGCCCATGGACCGTTTGGTGAACGTCTGATGCATATGGCACACTTGACTTTGAAAATCCTGAAGTGTTTCTAGTTCTCTTCTGGTTGGTTGAAATCTACAGGATGTCCGGGAGACGAGCGTGTCGAATTCTTTAATGGTCCGCCTGGGAACAAATCCTGTGATGCCAAACTCCCTTGGACAATAAGTGCTTACCAGGAAACGCAGGATTTTCAAAAGTATGTGAAGTTCTCGGCTCTAGTAAACTTGTGTAACATTGTTGAATGAATAATTTATTAGATATATATTTGTGTTCTGAAGATGAACGAAGGTCTTATGGGTGTGGAACGACATAAGGTAACTGATGACTGAATTTTCATTTTTGGGTGAACTAACCCTTTAAGGATGTGTTTGGTTAATATAACATTAAAAAAAATAATAATAAGACTGCATAATTATTCATCTTTTATTGTTGCTTGCCAAACTTCACATTCATCCTTGTTTATTTAAAAAAAAAATAACAGAGCAATATATCCAAGCTTTCAATTTCAAATTACTTTTAAGGTCTTAAGATGATAAACTTTATAAAGTTGTAATATCCTACATTTTATAGTTTGTATATCTTTTTTATGTTAAGTCTGTATGTTTGCATTAGTTCTTTGTTTTTTGTTTTTAAATTGTAAAAAAAAAAAAAAAAAAAAAATTAAAATAAAAATACAATTGCGATAATAAAAATGTTCCTCTTTGTTTTTGTTATTTCGCAAAACATTGATGTAGAAACAGAGGAACTTTTTTTTTCATTGTAATTAAATGCAGACTTCACTTAGTTGAGATACTTTATAACATTGGAAAACATAAAAAACAGAATGTTGTGCCAGATTTGATGTACTTGAAACAGTTAAACATGTCTTAAAGCGTGGAGGTTACAAGAATGAAATATTACAATTTATAGGGGCGGTTTCCCAGACAGAGATTAAGCCTAGTCCTAGAATAAAATGACCCTTTAAACCAGATTAACAGAAATCTGCTTCCTCTGTTATGGTTTAAAATAGTCCTAGACTAAGTCTAATCCAGAGTTTAATAAACTGATTTATATATATATATATATATATATATATATATATATATATATATTTAATGCTGTTCACTTTATTTAAACAATTTATTTTTATTTAACACCATTGTTTCTTGTTCAAATGTGATTGCATCATGTTAAATTGACTTGAAATGGTTACTAGAACTCACTTGATGCGTTCATTTTGAAATAACATGTTTCAGTCAAGTAACCCAATCAAACAGGACTTTCACTTCCCATCATGCTTTGCACCGGACTGAAGTGGGAGAGTAAATGTTGAAAAAGTGTTATTTTATGGATTTTTTTTTTTAGAAAGATGAGAATATGGAGAGACTTCTTACAGTTTAATGTTCTATTATGTAATTGTTTTTGATATCTTAGTGTTTTTTTGGAGATTACTGTTGTTGTGAAGGGTTGAGCTTGTGCTTGGGTTGAGGACCTGCTAACAAGACTTGCCTTTTTTTTTTCTTTTTTTTATTATATAATGAAGCAACAACTATGATAGTGCTTTGGATCAAATCATTATCATTTCTAGACTGCCAACACAGATTATCACATGTGTAAATAGTTATATTTAGTTTGTTGCTATGTAAAGGACAAAACAAAAGCATTAATAACCATAGGATTATTATATATGTATATATGTATTACAAACAGATTTCCAGGCATTACTTTTTTTTCCCACAGCTGATGTATTTTGCTTGCTTTAAAAGAACTGTCTCTTGTTTAGTAAAGTATTTTTTTGTTTGTTTGTTTTTTTTTTGTTTTTTGGATTGCAGTCTTTTTCTGCCACTATTTTTTTTCTTGGATTTGCTTCTCAGTTCCATGCAATTTTAAGCTTTTTTTTGGTTCATTCCATGTTTTACAGGCAACCTCTCTCATGCTAATTCAGATTAGCACAGTTGGTTTTAAATAAATCTGTTTATTTTAATTCAGGACTCCATAGTCCAGGTTTTAGTTATCTGTACTTAACCTGTGTTTCAGAAAGCCATTTTTAAGACACAATGAACTATTCTAGATTAAGGCCTATCCTAGCTTAATTTAAACCCTGTCCGGGAAACCGCCCCATAGAGGTACTAAAAGATATTACTTAGATTTTACTGCAGATTTAGTTACATAAACTTCAAGAGTGTTTAACATACTGTTTAAATATTTAAAAGATAGAAAATTAGAAACAAGACTTAACACTTCATAGGTATACTACAATTGTTACTTACTGGTTTGCCAACTGCCAAAAAACCTTAAAGAAGGACTTTTATTTTGGCATGTTATGTGACGTCATAAAGCTGCGCCGCATCCCCGTGCCTTTTGTGATTCGGCTGAAAAAGGTTTGTGTTTTTAAGCATTTATACAAATTGTTCAATCAAATTTATAGCTTTTCCTACGTAAAATGGGTGCATTCTTATTTGATGTAATACTGTTTGTTTATCATTTATGAACGTTATTTTTGTGAGTAAAGCGCATCCGCACATGAATAACAGAAAATCTGCTTCTTGTTTTGTTACCTATGAATCAGTTTATCGTAAAAACGAATTTGAACACTGGCAATAAATGATGAAGAAACTGATCTTTTCAAATAATAAGACCATCCCCTCTGACTGACTCCCTTACCAGTGCACTGACTGCTGAACTGAGGAGCTGATTGAGACACACCCAGAGATTTAGTTTTTCTTTCTGTTAATTATTCTAATCTTAAACACAACATATTGTCCATACACAGAGAAAAACTCCTGGTGAAGCAGCTGAGATCTACATGACACACTATTACAAAGATGGCGTTTATTAAAGAGGAGAGTGAAGATATGAAGATTGAAGAAGTATTCAGCCTGAAACAAGAGGATACTGAGGAACAAACAGGTTGGTTTCTTTCTCAAAGCTGAACTCTTTTGAAGAATGATATATAAGTGCCCTAATTATGCAACAAAAAATATTTATTTTCTAAGTAGGGCTTCATAAATATCAATAATTATTCTAAAAATTGTTATTCCTCATCCTGGCCAATGTTGTTCTCCAAACAATGTGCAAAATAAAGGCTATGAAAACAAATATAGTGAATGTGTGCATAAAATATAAACATTAAAATCTAAATCATAAAAACAACAGATTGCTTACTGTTTGATGCATACATTTAAATAATAAAGTTTAAAATGATTCAATTAAAAATAAGCAAAAGCACAACATTTTAACTTGTATGAGGAAGACATGCATTCACTCATTTGAAAATAGAAGTTATCTCTCAATCATCATTGTAGGCAATGTCAGTGCCATTGTTTTGTCTCAAGATGTACACCAGTAATGTTTTTTTTTTTTCCTAGTGAACGTTAGGGTGAGCTCTTAAGCACTCTAGATCAGTGTTGGGCATTATATAAGTAACACAAGTTATGTAGTCAGATTACTTTTTTCAAGTAAAGTAATGCATTACTTTTGAATGTACAATTAAATATCTGATTTACTTTTTCAAATTAATAATGCAAATTTCTTTGTTTTCCCGTGTATTATTGACTGACAGCTCTCCTGCCCTTATGTTGAGAAAAATCGTAATAAATTAAATAAATTAGAATGTCGTGGAAAAGTTCATTTATTTCAGTAATTCAACTCAAATTGTGGAACTTTGATCCAATAATTCTGTTTTAGCAGAATTTAATATAAGAAATGTACTTGCCATCCCATCTTGTATATCATTAATACATTCTGCTTGTGAGTTATGAAGTTTTGACAGGTTATGAGGAAATATAAAATTATCAACTGCATAACATAGTGATGATAGTGATCTAATGATAACGTCCCTCAGATATAACTTATGAAAGGAGAAAAGCAGATGACCTAAAACTGAGAATTGTGTTTGATGAGGTATCTCTTTATTTACACTAGCAAAGTTGTAACGATCGGCAATGTACCCTTTAATTTTTTTTTCTTGCTGAGCAAAACCTTTATCTATTGGACGGACATTTTGGCTACCTGAGCAAAAAAAATATTTATACCAGACGTGTACAGCACGTTCACACAAAAAGTGGTTACATCATGCAATTGAAAAATTTTAAATTGAATGTGCTATTTCTATTTGATTAGACCCTTGATGTAACTTCTCTTTGATGTAGTTCTTCTTTAAAACATGATGACGTTATATTTTACACGTCTTTGCCTTTCTTGCAGCCTCTGGTATTGAGCTATTTGGTCCGCAAACATTAAAGAACAGTGACCTCTTTCTATGTATCCTGTAAACAACATTCTTCCATACTAAAGACAGGAACACACCAAGCCAAAGGTCTGCTGTTAATCCTGGCTTTTTTTTTTTCCAGATACCATTACTCTGCATGGCTGATCATAGTTGAAAGAGCATTTTTCTAATATTGTAGACATAAATGTCAGATTTTTTTTTTTTTACTGCCAGTTTGAAAGTGTTTGGGGCTTGTCCTAAATGAAACAAAGAGTTGACTATTGAGGAGAGGTTCTGATATTACAGAAAACATCTCGGTTAGTAGTTATGGGATCTAGCATACGATTTGGTTTTGATGGTTTATGTTGGTTTTTGATGTCTGTTTCTTTGTATCAGCAAACTGGGGTTAACATTTATCTCTTTTTTTTTTTTTCATCTTAGATCTAATGACACTGAAGGAGGATTGTAAAATCCTGAAAGAAACAGAAGAGAAAGATCAGTATGAGAAACATAATGCTTTCAAAACTCGAGAAAAATCATTTAGTTCTTCAAAGACTGAAAAGACTTACTCACGAAAAACGGCTCAGAAGAGAGGAACTGGATTTTATTTCACCTGCTTTGAGTGTGGACAGAGCTTCGATCAACCTGAAGACCTTAGAGTCCACATGGGAGTTCACAATGGAGATATGCCACTGAAAGAGGAGAGTACAGTCCTCAATGAAATGGAAGAGAAAAATCAGAATGAGAGACATCATGCTTTCATAACTCGAGAGAAATCACTTAGTTCCGCACAGACTGAAAAGACTTCCTCACGAAAATCAGCCCAGAAGACAGGAACTGGATTTTATTTCACCTGCTTTGAGTGTGGAAAGGGTTTCAATCAACCTGAAGACCTTAGAGTCCACATGGGAAGTCACAATGGAGAAAATGTTTTCAGCTGCTTTGAGTGTGGAAAGTGCTTCAATCAACTTGAAGACCTTAGAGTCCACATGAGAACTCACAATGAAGAGAAGTGTTTCACCTGCCAACAGTGTGGAAAGAGTTTTGCTCAAAAAGGAAACCTTAAACTCCACATGAGAATTCACTCTAGTGAGAAGCCTTTCTCCTGTCAACAGTGTGGAAAGAGTTTCACTCAAAAAGGAGCCCGTGACAGGCACGTGAGAATTCACACTGGAGAGAAGCCTTTCACTTGCAAACTCTGTGGAAAGAGTTTCACAGCAGCACTAAACCTTAGGTATCACATGAACCATCACAATGGAGAGAAGCCATTCAGATGTGATCAGTGTGGAAAGAGTTTCAGACGTAAAGCATCCTTTAGTAGCCACATGAATATTCACTCGAGAGAAAACTGTTTTCAATGTCATCAGTGTGGAAAAAGTTTCACTGAAAAAGGAAACCTTAGACTCCACATGAGACTTCACACTGGAGAGAAGCCTTACACATGCCCTCAGTGTGGACAGAGTTTCACATATAAAAAAGCCCTTGGCTCCCACATGAGAAATCACACTGGAGAGAGTCCTTTCACCTGCAAACTGTGCGGGAAGGGCTACACATCAGAACAAAATCTCAGGTATCACATGAACCGTCACACTGGAGAGAGGCCAGTCTCATGTGATCAGTGTGGAAAAAGTTTCATACGTCAAGCAACCCTTAATCAGCACATAAAGGTTCACTCAAGAGAGAACTCTTTTATATGTCATAAGTGTGGAAGAAGTTGCCGTAGCCTGAAAAGTCTTAACAGGCATGTTAAATCTGGACATAACGGAAGGAAGCCTTTCAAATGCCACCAGTGTGGAAAAAGTTACCGATTCAAAAAAACCCTTAAGAATCACATGAGACTTCACACTGGAGAGAAGCCTTTCACATGTTTTCAGTGTGAGAGGAGTTTCCCTTATCAAAGAGATCTGAAACGTCATTTGCAATCTCATTCTGGAAAGAAAATGCAGTGTTTAGAGTGTGGCAAGAGGTTTAGAAAAAGCAGCAATTTCAAAAGTCATCTGCTCATCCACTCCGAAGGAAGATCTTTTAATTGTGATCAGTGTAATAAAACATTTCTTTTGCCATTACACTTGCAGATACATAAGAAAAGTCATGCAGATGTCAGACGTTATTTGTGTTCTTCATGTGGAAAGCGTTTTAAATGGTTCAGCAATTTAAAATGGCACCAGAAAATACGGATATGTGTGAAATTACGGCTACGTTCACAGCGCAGCTGAATCATGACCCTTAAATGTGGCCTGTATCCAATGCTTTATCTGATCATCCGATGGGATGGGACCATCCGATGGGTTAGTCGCTGCACTTGTGGCCGTGCCTGACCATCTCCGACCTCTCTGCTGGCAAGTCCATATTTAAGGTTTCTGTTAAGTCTGTTCAATTCAAGTTGTTGTTTGTTGTTGTTTTTCTTCTCTTTTTTCTCATTGTTTAAACAAACTACTCTAGGGTTCTAACTTTACTTGCCTTCCGTGGACAATTTGAAACAGAAAGCTCCACACCCACGTTGCACTTTTGATTTTGCTTTGGCTGCCAATTTTCTGACCCTGCTTTTGTCTTACCCAATAAACACTCTGCAAATGGATCCTCACACAAGTCTTCTGAATCATCTCTTTATCTTGTGAATACCTGCAGAGAGTAATATGTACATAAATATTACTCAATTCATTGTTCTGTTTAAAATGTTTCTCTGTTAAAAGACAACTCGTGCTTGGCCCCGTAATTGCTGCTTGCAGCTATATCTTTAATTGTTTTAGTGATGTAACCATATTTAGTATACATTTTGTAATTGCAGTTATGCAAGTAAACATTTGAAACGGGAGTGGAGCCAGACATTGTGAACATTCAGGGCTTAGCCCAAATCTACATTATTTCCACATTTATGGCGGCTATATTAACTTTTGTAATCTAATTGACCCTTCACCAGGAGTTTGATTGACAAGCGATCTAACCAGTCATAACGCCGAATCTGCCTTTTTGTCCGACAAAGCAGTCAGTAGTTAGAACATTAATCTCGGTGGACTTGAACTTGAAAAATGGTGTCTACTGACGTCTTTCCACATTTGAAACAACATTCTTTCTGATGTTCATTCATGTTTATTTGATACTATAAATTAACTAGTTGGAAGAGATGATCGGTTCACGAGCTGCTTGAGCTGAGGTGCTACAGAAATCTGTCACAAAATGGTTTTTATTGTTCAAATTTCTTTAAAAAAATGACACAATTTGAAAGCTGGGACTTTGTTTAATATCATAAGTAACCTGCTCTGTCTTGTCTGTCGAAGTGTTGTCAGTGTCCTCTTTGGTCTGCAATGTATTTTTCACTCTGTGTGGCATGACAGCGCCATGGCTTGTCGGCCAAAGCCATGTCCGACATGTCATCAAACAAAAATGTGTCACTGAGCACAAAATGAAGCTTCTGCCATGGCCATCCCAGTCCCCCTTACCTGAACCCTAAAGAAAATGAGTGGGGTGAATGGATCATTGGCCATTTGTTTTTTCACATGGTGTACTTTGGAATCGACTAGTAGTATAGTATAGGTGTATGTAAAGTACATTAAAAGTGTTTATTTTTGACCTACTGTCCAATTAAAGATTAACAACTGTAAAAGTCTTGTGGACACATATTTTGTGTCTTGTGACATTATTTCAGTGACTTAAAGGGATAGTTCACCCAAAAATGAAAATTCTGTCACCATTTAATCTCCCTCAAGTTTTCTTCAACTTGATTGGAGTCCACTTGTGGTAAATTCAGTTGATTGGACATGATTTGGAAAGGCACACACCTGTCTATATAAGCTCCCACAGTTAACAGTGCATGTCAGAGCACAAACCAAGCCATGAATTCCCAGGATTCTATCGAGGCACAGATCTGGGGAAGGGTACAGAAAAGTTTCTGCAGCATTGAAGGTCCCAATGAGCACAGTGGCCTCCATCATCCGTAAATGTAAGAAGTTTGGAACCACCAGGACTCTTCCTAGAGCGGGCCGCCCGGCCAAACTGAGCGATCAGGGGAGAAGGGCCTTAGTCAGGGAGGTGACCAAGAACCAGATGATCCAGCTCCAGCGTTTCTCTGTGGAGAGAGGAGAACCTTCCAGAAGAACATCCATTTCTGCAGCACTCCACCAATCAGGCCTGTATGGTAGAGTGGCCAGATGGAAGGCACATGACAGCCTGCCTGGAGCTTGCCAAAAGGCACCTGAAGGACTCAGACAATGAGAAACAAATTTCTCTGGTCTAATAAAACAAAGATTGAACTCTTTTGCCTGAATAGCAAGTGTCATGTCTGGAGGAAACCAGGCACCGCTCTTCACCTGGCCAATACCATCCCTACAGTGAAGCATGGTGGTGGCAGCATCATGCTTAAGGGGGTCGCACACCGGTCGAGAAGCTCAGCACCACAGCGTGTCTCGGACAACTCACAGGTATCGCACACCGGCTGCGCACATTATATACGCGTGAGCACAATTTTGAATCGACTCCTGATAGATGAGCTGCACAATGGGTGAGTTTTAAGTCGACGGGGAAATGTTACATATGCCTATGCTTTAATATTTCGCACTGAGGTTAGTGTACATGGAAAAATGGCACAACAGCGCAAAATGAAAGAAAAGGCTACTTTTATTACACATTTTTAGACTTTATTCAAGCTGTTAAACTAAGAATGTAAAACTGATGTATCTTGCAGCACAGGGTGAAGTCAGTATGTACATTAATGACGATTTGAGAGAAATATATAAAATAAATTTAATGTAAAACAAAGTACATGGCGCTCTGTGGTGCGGCAGGATTTTGAACAACTTCCTGAGTTGTAGCTGGGCGCCGCGGACAGGCGGCAAATGTTGACCCACCTAAGATACATCACTCAACTATCTTTGAAGAGGCAAAGAAAAAAAGAGATACTGAAGAGGAAAATACATCAAGCCACATTCAAGCTTCTCTTCCTATGATGTTTGATAAGCAAAGTGGAAGACATCTAATGTCCGCTCAAAAAAACTAGACAGGCTGATTACAGAAATGATTGCTACAGACAATCAGCCTTTCAACTTTGTTGAAAATAAAGGCTTCCAAAGACTCCTGCAGAACCAAGATATACTCTAAAGAGTGAGAAGTTCTACAGAACAGAGGTGTTCCCCAGTAAAGCACTGCTAAAACCTGATAAAGCAGTCAGGCAGACAACATATGGAGGCAAGAGGGAGCATGCTCGAAAAGACACAAGGGTCCTATGACTGTATTTGAGAAATGCCTCTTAACTGCATTAAACGGCAGAAACATCATCTACACGCTATTGTCTACCGTCAGAGGACCCAGATGAACTATTCATTCCAAGCTTTTTGCCCCAAATTAAATTGCTAAAACCAGGAAGAAAGGAGAGGCTGAAATTTCACAAAATAGTTTATGAGGCCCAGTGCAGCCAAATTAACCATATTTATCCTTATGGTCCTTTCAGTTGTACTTTGTGCAGTCAGTGTCCATATTGTTAGACGTTTTTGTTTTAAAAAAGCCAACAACTCTATAGTCAGTTATGATAAATAAATATATGCATTTGCTTCAGAGTTTTCAAACTGTCCCTTTTTGTGTTTTGCATCGTTTACTACATTTACCCTCATGATTTGATGTATAAAACAATTTAGTATATATCACAGTTCATAGCTTTTTATAGTGCGTTTACCATACTGCATTGACTATAGGTATTATGTTCAAGCTTTAATATCCGTACTTTAACCTGTTATGCATTTGGGGGAGATGTGTTTGCGTGGACATACAGTGCACAGCATAAATGAGTACACCCCCTTTGAAACTTCTGAAAGTCAGAAATTACTCAATTACTTAGAAGACATGTTAGGGTTCTTTAGAGATATAATGTTCCAGCACGTCTGCTTAATTAATTACCAAAAAAGCATGTCAAAATTAATCAGGAAAATAAGATTTTCTTATTAAGGTGATAAAATGTTGTGTAGCAAAAATGAGTACACCCTCCTAAAAGTTAGTAATTAAAACAAAATAAAAATTGTCTGGTGTAGTTTAAGGCAATGTTTGATCAACAGGTAAATATGTTGAACCAAAACATTTAAAGGGAACTAATTTCTTGACATTTAAAAGTATTATATAGCCTACTGAATCATTCTCAGACTTAATGCTGACAGCAATGGAACCACTTGGAGAACTGCAGGAGACTTATTTCTTAGCACAGAAGAGGACAGTGGAACAAGAGGATTACCAAATCATTGTTTTAAGTGTGAAAATATAACAAAAGTAACAATCAGGTAAAAGTAATAATCAGGACTTCATTTTAAGCTTTCACTTAGTGATGAGGGATTTTTTTTGTTAGACAAAGAGCAGGAGAAATACCAAGCGAGTGTCTCAGAGCCAGCAAAAGCTATGAAAAGTGTGACCGTTTACAGTATCTCACAGAGTAAGATGCAGCCTGCAGAAATGACATGCATGGTTGTTGTTCTCACTGGAAATATCGACTGTAGCCAAAGCACAATAAAGTCAGTTAGCCATTTCCAAAGGCCATATTTACAAAATATAGATTCTGGGAATCAATACTCTGGTCTCATGAGACCAAATCAATCATTTTGGATCTAACAGCATCCAAAATGTTATGGTGTTGCTAGAGGAGAAGTACAGTGAGAAGTGCCTGGTTCACACAGTAAAGTTCAGTGGTAGTAAAGCTCTTATATAGGGATGTATGAGTGCTGAAGGTATGAGGGAGTTGTGCTTTATCAATGCTGTCATGAATTCCTACACCACTGTGTAATTTAATACACAAAATTGAAACAGAAGATGTTACCCTTTCTTCATTCCCTGCATTGTTGGTCATTTTTTCAACATGACAATAAAGATATGCATTCTCCCAAAAACCTTCTGTGGACATGTATTGCACTCAATCTTAACACACTTGAGTAGGGTTGGGAACCAAGAACCGGTTCTTATGCAGAACCGGTACTGTTTTTTTTTTTAAATACCGGAACCGTGCGCAATTCCTAAGTTTCGGTTCCAAAAACGGTTCTAGTGCAGTGTGTGCACAAAGCGCTGGGAGTGTATAATTTAATAACAACATCTCACCTCATGAATATCAATTACGTTGCCCATCACTTCCAGTAGTGCAGCCAATTACCCCAGTTCAGCACTGAAAAGCCCTTGTGCTTCTCATTTACGCTTTGAGTCAGATATTTACTTGTTGACCAGCATGGCGCAGTGTCTTAACCCCAAATACCACCCACCATCAAGGGACTGTTTAGCCAACCAGCTTGTTCCTGCTTGGTATGACATTGAAAAGCAGAATGTTACTGATGCTCTGAAAAACATCAACAGTGCAGCAATTACATGTGATGGATGGATCAGCATTACTCAGGACCACTACATTACAGTCATACTACATTTTGTCAGTGAGGGGAAAATGAAACAAACAGTCTTAAAAAGTAAAGCAGTCTACGAAGTTCAGACAGGTCCTATTGTTGCCCAAGAAATAGAGACAATTTTGGAAGAGTTTGGAGTTAGGGAGAAAATAGTTGCAGTCACAGTGGACAATGCTGCATACATGAATGTAGCCATCAGTAGACTCCAGCTTAAATAAATGGCATGCTTTGCTCATACACTGAACATTGCAGCACAGAAAATCTATTCAATTGACTCGGTTTCTCGATGGTCTGCATGGATCAGAAGTGTCATTGTATGGCTGAAGAGATCTTCAATGGCCAAGACTGTTTTGCAAGAGAAGCAACATCTCCTTAGTAAGTTAAACTTGATAGGTAGCATTGTTTGTTAAAACTCCGGTCGACGTTACTTTTTTTTTTCTTTTTTTTCTCCCTTCTCTTGGTTCACAGATTAGCTAACGATAACATTTCAAATTGCTGTTTCTGTCAGGTCACAGTTTGCAACGTTAGCTGTTTAGCTATAATGTTTAGCTATAATGTTTGCATTTCGTTATTTTTTTCTGTCTGTTCATATCAGCATGTGTGAATGTATGTATATGCTTGTG
The DNA here is from genome assembly GCA_036281575.1 of Ancherythroculter nigrocauda. NCBI lineage: Eukaryota > Metazoa > Chordata > Actinopteri > Cypriniformes > Xenocyprididae > Ancherythroculter > Ancherythroculter nigrocauda. The sequence goes on along the minus strand of VTFQ01000011.1, from coordinate 26,874,758 downwards.
GCTAATGTTAGCGTATGTCTCTTTGGTGTATTATGGGAACGTTTAAAATTTTGCTTCTTAAGGACCCTAAGCTAGATGGTGTATCGCTGTCCTGCTCTTTTAACAGAAGATCATGTATGTTCAAGAGTGTTTTACTTATCTTTCTATTATTTTTTTTATGTCATTGTTCAGTTTCATTTACACACCCTCATGCTTTCCCAGATGTATATGACTTTGTTTCTTCAGCTGAACACAAACCAGTATTTTTAGAAAATATTTAATCTCTGGGTCCATATAATGCAAGTATGCAGGACCCCCAAAGTTGACACTTTAAAAACCACATAAAGTGAACATGATAATCCACACAACCACAGTTGATGAATCAATGTCTTGTGGGTTTGTATGAATTACCATTGTGTTCGCTTTGTGTGGTTTTTGAGTCATCAACTACCATTCCATACACTTGCATTATATAAGCTCACAGAAAATATTTATGAAAATCTTTCTTAGTGTTCTTCCAAAGAAAGACAAAAATTCATAAACACCTGAGACAGCATAAGGGTGTATAAATGATGAATACAAGTGACAAGCAACTGCCACAGGTAGGACATTCTTTTCAAGGTGACCATAATGTTAACCTTATGTAATTGCAGATTAAAATCTTTAATTCAAGATTATAGGGCCCCCTGGCCCTATAATTCATTCATAGAAACCGACGTTTCATCTGTCCAATGCCCCTTTCCACAACACTACGAGTTTTCTTGTGGGCTCTAAAACATAAAATGTCTTGAGTAAGACTGTGAATACATATTGAAAAGTTCAATAAATTTTAGATTCCATGTGCAATTTTTACTTTACTTACTTACTTATGTGTTTATGTGACTATTATAATTATAATTTCAAAAAGAAAGCAAGCATTTTGTGAGCTTACCTGTTGTAATTTAACTGAGGTCCCGGTTGTGGGTGGATGTAAGGCGTGAGGAGCCACATCCTGCAGGGATAGCCACTGTCCCCCAACAAGTGACATCCAGCTGGCACATGATGCCTCTCAAACAGCAGCCTCAGGCCACTCTCCTGTAGGATCCGTGAGTCATATGTTGCGCCTGGGCACTTGGCGACAATGTCCAGATTATTGTAGCTAGCATCAAAAACTACCTGTGTGTTAATGCTGTGGATTTTTTTTCTGTTTACAAATGCGTGTTCATCTTCTTATGGTGCAAAGATTCGGACATGTGTCCCATCTATAACACCAACTACACCGGGTAGTCCAGCTATGGCCATGAAGTGGGCTTTTTCTTTGTAGTTGGCGAACATTAAGGGGAAACCGTATGAATTGTCGGGTGATGTGGGGTCTACAGAGGGCATTTATTGTTTGATGCAATATTCTATGATGGATGGCTATGATATGCGCAGTTCGTCCGCGCTGCATAACTGCATTTTCCCTGTGGCCAGGTAGCGCAGAGTTGTTAATTCCTTGATCTCCGGTGTTATTGGGTTGTTTCTGTTTGTTGGTGAAGTGACTCCCTGACAAGCTCGACAACAGTCATAATACCCTTGCAATTAAGGCGATATCTTTTTAAAATCTCATTATCGTGAAATGTTTCTAAAATGTTTATGTTTCGAGGTGGATTGCTGGCAACAGCCATTTTAGGATTGTTTGTGAAGAGTTCTCATAAATGGCAGTAAAAGTTCTTAGTTAAGAGTTTTCTCTTAAAACCTTTTCACAAAGCTGCTGAGACCAACTTTTACTAAGGAATAGAGAAAACTCTTAAGCTAAGACTAAGGGCAGGTTGACCTCGTTGATATGGATGATGTCAACAAGCTTACTAACTATGCCCACAGTGATTGGCTGATGAGGGGGGAGTCTCTGTCAGTGATTCATTCATAGAAATATTGTTGAAAGAAATATCATGTTGCCATATTCAAATAAAGGTTTTAAAATGTAGGTTGTCACTAATTAAACTATGTATATGTTCAGCTAATTGTAAGCTTCTTACATGTCTGTGGCTCGAGAGATTGAAGAATTCAGGCGACAAATGATGTTTTATAAACAAAGTTTGCGATGAGCACATTCAAGCGGTCTATCTAATCAGCTCGAGAGGAGGTATACACAGATGAGAGCTGACTCAGTTACCTCGACAGTTTTCTGCACCCCTCCGCCACCCCGTTCTCGGGGTGGGCTAAATTCTTTTTGGGCTAAATTCCAAGCTCTATTATTATTATTACTCTATTCGATCACTTGTAAGTGTGAACTAGTGAAAATAACTTCCACAGGTAATCTGACATTATTTACTTATTTAAGACTTATTTTTATTTATTTTGCCTTTTATCGTAGATTGAAATCTATAAATCAAAATATGTATTGCATTTAGGCAGATTGCTGAGGCAGATTGGCAGCAACGGCCATTAGGATTGTTTGTGATTTGGTCTTTGTGACTTAGGAGTCCTCTTGACTACTCCTAACGTTTCACAGATTTAGGAGCTAGTTTTAGTCTTAGAATAAAAATGAAATAAGTGAAATAAGTATTTGCTCACCTACCAACCAGCAAGAATTCTGGCTCTCACAGACCTGTTAGTTTGTCTTTAAGAAGCCCTCCTATCCTCCACTCATTACCTGTATTAATTGCACCTGTTTGAACTCATTACATGTATAAAAGACACCTGTCCACACACTCAATCAATCAGACTCCAATCTCTCCACTATGGGCAAGACCAAAAAGCTGTCTAAGGACACCAGGGACAAAATTATAGACCTGCACAAGGCTGGGATGGGCTACAGGACAATAGGCAAACAGCTTGGTGAGAAGGCAACAACTGTTTGCGCAATTATTAGAAAATGGAAGAACTTCCAGATGACTGTCAATCTCCCTCAGACTGGGGCTCCATGCAAGATCTCGCCTTGTGGAGTATCAATGATCCTGAGAAAGGTGAGGGATCAGCCTAGAACTACACAGGAGGACCTGGTCAATGATCTGAAGAGAGCTGGGATCACAGTCTCAACGGTTACCATTAGTAACACACTACACCCTCATGGATTAAAATCCTGCAGTGCACGCAAGGTCCCCCTGCTCAAGCCAGCACATGTCCAGGCCCATCTGAAGTTTTCCAAAGACCATCTGGATGATCCAGAGGAGGCATGGGAGAAGGTCATGTGGTCAGATGAGACCAAAATATAACTTTTTGGTATAAACTCCACTCGCTGTGTTTGGAGGAAGAAGGATGAGTACAATCCCAAGAACACCATCCCAATAATGAAGCATGGGGGTGGAAACATCATGCTTTGGGGGTGCTTTTCTGCAAAGGGGTCAGGACGACTTCACCGTATTGAGGGGAGGATGGGGCCAAGTATCTCAAGATTTTGGGCAACAACCTCCTTCCCTCAATAAGAGCATTGAAGATGGGTTGTGGCTGGGTCTTCCAGCCTGACAATGACCCCAAACACACAGCCAGGGCAACTAAGGAGTGGCTCCGTAAAAAAACATTTCAAGGTTGTGGAGTGGCCTAGCCAGTCTCCAGACCTGAACCCAAAAGAAAATCTATGGAGGGAGGTGAAATTCCGTGTTGCCTTGAAAGATCTGGAGAAGACCTGTATGGAGGAGTGGGCCAAAATCCCTGCTGCAGTGTGTGCAAATCTGGTCAAGAACTACAGGAAACTTCTGACCTCTGTAATTGTAAACAAAGGTTTCTATACCAAATATTAAGTTAGATTTTTCTATTGTATCAAATACTTATTTCATGCAATAAAATGGATATTCATTATTTAAAGGTCCCGTTCTTCGTGATCCCATGTTTTAAACTAAAGTTAGTGTGTAATGTTGTTGTTAGAGTATAAATAAAATCTGTAAAATTTTAAAGCTCAAAGTTCAATGCCAAGCGAGATATTTTATTTAACAGAAGTCGCCTACATCGAACGGCCAGTTTGGACTACATCCTTCTACTTCCTTCTTTAATGACGTCACTAAAACAGTTTTTTGACTAACCTCCGTCCACAGGAATACACAAGAGTTGCGTTTGTAGAGTGTGTTTGTCGCCATGTCGTCGAAACGCTGTTATTTTCATCCCGCAGTCCAATCACCGGGTCTGATTCCGGCTCAAATTGATAGGGTAAAATTAAAGACATGTTTACAATAACACTGAGCGCATGCATCTCCACGTTATGGTAAGAGGTGTGACTTTTCCGGGCACGGTGCGCTCAGAGCTGTCGAATCACAACACAGGAACCGCTGGCACAATCAGAACTCGTTACGTATTTCTGAAGGAGGGACTTCATAGAACAAGGAAGTCATCAGCCCGTTTTTATGACAGTGGAAACAGCGGTATACAGACAAGTAAATTATGTGAAAAATACTGTTTTTTTTTTACACGCAAACATGAACACATGTTATATTGCACACTATAAACACAATCAAAGCTTCAAAAAACCACGAAAAACGTGACCTTTAAAAAATCATACAATGTGATTTTCTGGATTTTTTTTTAGATTCTGTCTCACAGTAAGTGGGAAAACTTGAAAAATCGGCAGTGTATCAAATACTTATTTGCCCCACTGTACATCTTGTATTTGTTCAGAGGGGGTGTACTCATTTATGCTGTGCACTGTATGTGATAGTGTAGTCAGCATATCATTGTTTTAAGAAATGACAGATGGAATAATTGCTCTTTTATTCAAATGTTTGGGGAACCTTTCATGCTTGTGGCTGCCAAGGAACTGCACCCTAAGCACAGAAGTAGTTCAACAAATGTCTCCCTTACACGCATTGCTTCCAGCATTGTTGCTCCCTACTTGGCTGATGTTGTGCAGTGCAGAGACTTCTCCATCACCAACATTGGTTAGCAGGAAGGGTCTTGTCAGGTCTCTATGGAGAGGGAAGGCTTCATCTGCCACAAAGACATGAGGCTCCTGGCAGCAGTGTGTTCTCAGGTAAGCCAAGGGTTACTTAACGAAGAGCATTACCAAAGGGACTATTAGCCAGTCCCACCATCACTGGTCTTCCCATAACTGCCAACATCTATGATGCAAAAGCAGCATTTGGCATCTACAACTGCTAAAAAGACAATAGAGACTGTTTCTTTGTAGTTGTAGAATTGACCAAGAGTTGTCGGGAGCTTGGATAACTACATGCTTCCCATCAATAGATCTACACAGTTTCGAAAATTTCAACAATAGTAGAACTCTGCTGCAATTTCCCGCCAATCTTCTATGGTGGGAACAGGCATGAACTCCTCCACCAGGGAGTCCCAAATGGCTTTTGCCACTGCTGCCACAGCTATAGTGCTATGCCCAACCCAGTAGCTGAAGGCAGTGCTGCGGTAAGAGTGCCGTGTTGCAAGAAAACTGTAGAAATATGAAAAATGCAATTATCAAAGAAATTCATATGAAAACTTTGTTGACCTATAAAAAAAAATGAGTCACTATATGTGCACTATATCAGAAAGGAGTGAGTAAAACTCGGATGCATTAGAGAGCTGTAAAAATCATATCAGTTGTGCGATTGGCTCAATTACATATAGAGCCATATGTTAAGGCCCCAGTATACTTCAAACAAAGTTCTTTTTCGTTCTTCGTTTAGGGATAAAACGAAGTTTGAAATACGTGAGCAGCGATATATTGTAATCAAACATTTGACACCGCCCACACTGCTGAGAGCGACGTTTAGATGAATATGTAAATACATGCTGTACACTTTCTTCTCAGTAACAAAATAAACACAACAAAAATGAGAAAACAGTAAGTATTTTTATAGAAAGCATAAGAAAAGCATCTGATCATAACAACATTAGTATGTTAGCACAAGCTCTGCAAATCAGCACTCCAGTCACATCACGTTTATTTATATAGCACTTTATTCAATAGATTGCTTTAAAGAAAGCAGCTTTACAGTATCAAACATGAAAAAAAGTGTCAGTGCCTCATTTCATCAGAAGCACAACTTCATTTTGCACTATAAAGCGGCTATCCAGTGTGTTTTCACCCGCGGAGATCTTACCTCGACAAACTCAACAGATCAAATGAGTCAGAGAAGACTTCCACGTGAGTGAAGGCAGAGCCTCAGCGCACACCTCCTGTTATGTTATCGTCACGGACCAATGGTAGTATGAAGGTGTTTTGCAGCTGAAGCGAACTTTTTTCTGAAAGCCTGGCAAACCGTTTTGAACTTCCAAAAAGAACACAAAACTAACTTCGTTTTGGCCTGATTTTGTTCGAAATAACGTCACATCAGTTCGTTCTTCGATTTCATTTGAAGTATATCGGGGCCTTTAGATGACTGTTGGTAAATGTGATAAAATTCCATAGGTGTAATTTGCAGGTGGGACATGTCGCCACCACTTTTTGCTAGGGTCGATATTGTCCCCACCACTTCTTGAAACATCTCATGGCAAAGATGTACCTAATAGACCTTATGTAGCCCCGCTCACATGATCCTTTTCTGGTCAAACTCGATTATCTTTCGACTTCCACCTAAAATGCAGCAGAAAAAGGAAGAGTAAACAACGCTTCAAATCAAAGCTAATTTGTCAGTAAAAGGGCAAATAAACTTCCGTTATACATTTTGTTACGTTGCGGTAATTAGCTGACATGGCTAACACACGAGCACACAATTTCTGCCCTGCGATGGTCGGATGATGTAAATGTATTGCATCCAACTGGGAGGATGACATAAGAAAGTGGCCAGAAATAACATACAGAGATATATTCAACACGGCTCTTGCAGGTTTCAGTAAGTCAAATTTAAGACCTTTGTAAGACATTTTAAGACAATAAAGATTGAAATTTAAGACCTACACGACCCATTACCAAAAAAATATTCAAATCAAAGAAATTCTGAAAAATTTTATTTCAATGAATTCAGTCATTGAAAGAGCATTAATTTAATTTACAGATAAAGCAATCATATTAGTAACCTTCCACACCCAACAACGTGCCAAATGCCCAAAATGAAAATAGGCTAAAACAAACTTGTCCTCAAATAGAATAGGTTTCATTTCATATTTATTTACATTACAAAACAGCATATTAATAGCCTAATAGAGATTGAACAAGCTACTCCAACACATGTAATAACCCATGTAGCACAGCACACACATCAGATAACCCATGTTAGATAGATACTTACCTCGGGATAATTAGAGTATCTATCTGGTTCTGCTGTCTCCCACTCAACATGGTTTACAGCAGAACCTGGACCTGCTAGACTCTAGAGCAATACTGCCAGACATGGGCCCTGACGGTCAACCTGAATAAAACTAAAATTATGATATTTCAGAAAAGATTCAGATCCCAGGGAAAACGACACACATTTACATTAGGCACTAACCAGATACCACACACATCACATTACAACTACCTGGTTTTTAATCATATCCACAGGAAACTTTAATAATGCTGTGACAGAACTGAGAGACAAAGTACGCAGGGCCTTCTACACCATAAAACGGCAATGTCCTATAGAAATCCCAATTAGAATTTGGCTGAAAACATTAGAATCAGTAATTGAGCCCATTGCACTCTATGGCAGTGAGGTGTGGAGTCCACTGACAAATCCAAATCAAGATCTCACCAAATGGGAAAAACATCCAATTGAGACCCTGCATTCAGAACTCTGTAAAACTATTACACATGCACCAGCATACAACAAATAACACATGCAGAGCAGAATTAGGCAAATACCCTCTAATCATAAAGATACAAAAAAGGGCAATTCAATTCTGGAAACATCTGAAACTAAGTGACCCCCAATCATATCATTATAAAGCCCTGCGATACTAAGAGATGAGCAAAGAAAGCAACCCCTTCCCTCAGCTGATGCAGAGCTTCAGTCCTGATGTTTCTACTGATGCTCTGAATCACAACATCAGAATCAATCAGATTACTGATAAGCTTCGGGTCTTTCTCAGCATTCTGGATATGAAGAGCCTTCACTTCCTCCACCAGGTCCATTATGGATTTCTGCTGCAATTTAACAGCAGAAATATCCTCCGTCATAAATTCCAGCGACTTCTTAATGTCATCGCCTTCCATGACTGTCACTGCCTTCTTTGGCGGTATAATAGTAATGCTTTTCATAGTAGTACATTTAGCACTCCACACACCCTCAATCACACCAGAAATGGAAATGGAGAATGCCTCACAGTCAAGTGACAAGTACCTTTAATAAACCTTGTTACAGTTGAACATTTCATTGTATGTTTCTTTTTAGGCCTATGTACAAAACAAGTAAACGCTTCCAGTGTCATTATTTAATTAAGTATTAGCAGCAAAACTTACTGCTTTGTTGACAACTCCAATCAGTCTCACTCACTATCTTCATGGATAATGTCACCTTGCAGGTTACACAGGGCTGCACAAATTCTCAGAATTTTATCTATTTTTGGTACAAGTTTGATTGGCACAACTTGTGAAATAATTCTGAAGGGATATCTGCATATAATCCGCTCAATGTGGACTTTCACATTAGCAATCCTCCTTGTGCTGGTGGTGTCTTCTTCAGAAAGCTGTGCCCCCTTTTAGTAAAGGCAGGTATTGTGTGTTTCACCTTCCTTTCAGACAGCAGATCAGCCATGGCCTCGGTCAGCCGAGGCCCTGAGTCGCATGTAATGAATTTGTCACTACATCTGTCTACATAAACTGGGGAGATGAACATTATTAGGCCACAGGGTGCATTTGCCACTAGGTACTTGATAGTGTTCTGGGCATAGTAATGGCTGAAAGACTCTGCACAGGGATCCAGATTCCTGGCCCTTTGGAGGGGGGTCTCAGAGCAATCTATGATGCATCTTGTTCCTGGGTAGTATTCTTTAAAGCACTGGGGCATTGTAGCACAGATGGTTTCCTTTGGAAGCCAAGGAAAGTAGTCCCTCATATTTTCTTCCATGATGTCAATACAGTAGCTTAACATTTGCTCTGGACTGGGACACAGTAAATCTTTCAGCCATGTTGTCTTGGAACAGATTAAGCTTCAGCTTCATCAAAGTCAACAGAAGCTGGTCTGTTGGGTTGAGGAGAAAGTTACCATTGTAGAGAGGTCACAATGCACAAAACAGCTCCATTAAGGCTTTTAAGTCCAAAGGCTTACACATTTAGAAAAATATTGTTTACATGACATTTCTTTAGAAACTGTGAGCACTTCTATTAATTTTCCATGAAATTATGCAATCTGAGGAGGTTTGAGCGATGTCTTCCGTTTTACTATAGTGCACCAGAGCAACAGAGGGAGCTCACGGGCAGAAAACAGGAGTTATATGAGTTAACCAGAGTATAGGTAATTTATGACATATGCGGATGCATTAGTCCGGTATCAACAAAGGCACAGGGGAAAGACTGATAAAAGCCAAATAAATACACAATTATAATTGACTATGATTTGTCTACATTATTCAAGTGTTATCTGGTATTTTTCATAAACGTGTATTTAGTATCGCAATGGTTAGCATAAGTAGCCTTTAGCATTGCATATAAATATATTTCTGCCTCATACGGTGATCAGATTCCCCTTCGGATCGTAATCGGAATTAATTTCAAACACTCGCTGATTTATGAAAGTGAGTTTTTATTTAATTATCTATTTATTAAAGGTGTGACAATACTTACAATAAATTCACAATAATGGTACAAAAGTTTAAGACAAGTTTCAAACTCTTTACATCCTGTTCCTATTCCTACCCATACAACACAACAAAAAGAAAAAAAGAGACATATATTGCATATATACATACATTTTCAAAGGACAGTTTACAACATAACAAAAAAATTAAAAAGGGGGGGGGGGGTTGTTTCACCCTTCAGACAGGTTTATGAAAGAAAAAATTGTTTAAAATATCTTAAAAGCTGAAGTTAGCTGGTAGCCTGACTTATTAACATGGGAAATGGGCAGCAGGGTAGACCCTCTCCTGACTCAAATAAACTCCGTCAAGTTTGATCCAAGGTGACTCCACCTCGCAATCTACAGGACTTGAAGGATCAAGTCCTTCTAACGTCTTGGAGCCAGATACCACAGCACCCCTAGTAAAGGAGTCCACGCCTAAGCAGGTATGCTGTTTTGGTACCACATGGAGGACCAGCAACATAATAGGTAGGTGGTCATAATGTTTACCCTATAACCCTATCTTGATGTTATTTTCAAATATTATAAATAAGGTTCCCCCACAGCTGCAATCTTTAGGAACCTCAAAAGGTTTCTTTTTGAACCTTTTCTGCTTAGAGTGTAGAAGCACCTGGGATCACTTCTAGATACCACTACATGAGCCGCAGCAGTACCCATATTCAAGTTCAGATTGACAGCATATACTTACTTGTGAGTTTTTTTAAACTATGTCAAAGGAGATAGTCAGGTGTGAAAGAAGTGGTCACTAAGGTGGACAATTAGATTTTGTCCAAATTCAGCTGTAGTGTGAATGTAGCCTTAATTCACACTATGTATTTTCTGATGATATTTTTAACACTTTCATAACAAGGGTCTTAGATATACATGGCTTTATAAGTGTGATGGCAAAATAATTTTTATTATTATACAGCTCACAATTTAGAGTGAATCTTCATGTGGGAATTAAGGGTTGCTTTATTTCTGAAACGTTTTCCACACTGATCACATATGAACGGTCTCTCTCCAGTGTGAACCTTCATATGATTCCTAAGGTTTAGTTCTGCTTTGAAACTTTTTCCACACTGTTCACATGTGAAAGGCTTCTCTCCGGTGTGAATTCTCATGTGTTGTTTAAGGTTTCCCTTTTCAGTGAAACTCTTTCCACACTGTTGGCAGGTGAAAGAATTTTCTCCACTGTGAATTCTCAAGTGTTTATTAAGGTGTCCCTTTTCAGTGAAATTCTTTCCACACTGTTCGCAGGTGAAAGGCTTCTCTCCATTGTGAGTTTTCACATGGGCATTAAAAGTTTGCTTATGTGTAAAACTCCGTCCACACTGAGGGCAGGTGTAAGGCTGCTCACCGGTATGGATTCTGATGTGGCTTTTAAGGCTTCCTTTTCGAATGAAACTGTTTCCACAAAATTGGCAGGTGTAAGGCTTCTCTCCAGTGTGAATTCTAATGTGTCTTTTGAGGATTATTTTTTGAGTGAAACTTATTCCACATTGAGGGCAGGTGTAAGGCTTCTCTCCAGTGTGAATTCTCATGTGGTAATTAAGGTTTCCTTTTCTGCTGAAAATTTTTCCACATTGTTGGCAGGTGAAAGAGCTCACTTCATTGTGAGCTCTAATGTGGACTTTAAGGCTTCCTTTTTGGGTAAAACTTTTTCCACACTGTTGGCAGGTGAAATCACTTCTAGTTCCCATCTTATCTCTTTTTTGTGAAGTCATTTCAGTCTGTGAGCAACAAAATGATTTTTCTCCACTTATGAAACTATGACATTTCTCATAATGATCTTTCCCTTCCATTTCATTTTGTTCTTGACACACCTCTTTCAGTGCCATCAGATCTAAAATAAAAAAAGAAAGAAATATAAGTTAATTCCAGTTTAATGGCACAAAACAACAAACATTGGCATCTGAACATGGCTAGATCTTTCTTCTAGTGCTATTTGACCTTTCAACAACATTCTCTTGCATGTTCTTAATCTTGCATTAGTCTTATAAAATATGAGTGCCACAGGGCTCAGTAATAAGTCCTCTGCTTTTCTCCTTGCATTTGTTTCCCCTGAGATGCATTATCATTAGATTTCAATGTTATGCCAACAATACTCATTTCTATAGTAGGGATGCGCCAATCCGATACTCAGTAATTGGACAGTTAGATGAGACCAGTTTAAATTTGATATTGTGCGTTTGCTATTCTGTTATTATTAGTCCCACAAAGGCACAAAACATTATAAAGCACCATAAACTTTTTGTGCATATATTCCAAGTGTTTTGAAGCCATTCCATAGTTTAAAGTGAGGTACAGATGAATATTTAAAGGATTAGTCCACTTTCAAATAAAATTTTCCTGATAATTTACTCACCCCCATGTCATCCAAGATGTTCATGTATTTCTTTCGTCTGTCAAAAAGAAATTAAGGTTTCTGATGAAAACATTCCAGGATTATTCTCCTTATAGTGGACTTCAATGGCCTCCAGATGGTTGAAGGTCAAAATTACAGTTTCAGTGCAGCTTCAAAGGGCTTTAAACGATACCAGACTAGGAATAAGGGTCTTATCTAGTGAAACGATCGGTCATTTTCGAAAAAAAAAACCCCACTGAAACCGTAATTTTGACCTTCAACCGTTTGGATGCCATTGAAGTCCACTATAAGGAGAAAAATCCTGGAATGTTTTCATCAAAAAACATTTCTTTAATTTCTTTTCAACTGAAGAAAGAAAGACATGAACATCTTGGATGACATGGGGGTGAGTAAATTATCAGGAAAATTTTATTTGAAAGCGGACTAATCCTTTAAGTTGTTAAATTCGAGTTACGAAATGCTTCCCTCCACTGCAAGCAAGTGACTACTGTCTTTATGAATTGGGTGAGTCAATGATTCAATGACCTATGTGTTAAAAAAAATGCAGATTCACTCTACAATGAAACACTATAGCTGCAGGAACTTTCCCCAGGAACTAGGAACTTTGGGGTGGTACTCTGTGTGTTTCCACTGCAGGAACCAGGGTCTAAATGAAGTTCCGGGTAAAAAAAAAATCCCCTCTGAAAGTACCTGCTCGCTAGGAAGTACTTTTTCAAAGTTCTGGAACTTTCGGGGGTGGGACACGGGTGCTGAACATGCTGATTGGTTGAGTTCACATAGCATTTTGATTGGTTGACTGCACGCAGCATTTTGTTTCAACCATCGTTTTTTTAAGTCTGTTGCAGTGCATGCAGTAAAAGTTGTTTTCTATTCAAATCAACAATGGAGTTTAAAAAAACGACCAATGGACTGACAACAAGGTTCAGGCTTTATTAAGCTTATATGTGGAGGATGAAATCCAGCGTGATCTGGAAAGTTGCACACAGTCCTATGTCATTGGACTATCTTCATGGTACTTTAGACCGCTATGGAAACGTAGCTAGGAATAGGTCTGGGGGAAAAAAGTTCCTGGGACAAGCTGTTCCAGGTAAATTAAATGGAAACACAGCTTATGTGTTGCTTGGAGAAGCAAAACATTCAGGGGCAATTAATATATTGAATTTGGGGGAATTTTCATTAATTGTAGGGGCATTTCCGACCATGTACGTTAGCATTTCATGCCACCAGCCATTCTGTTATTTTAGGGACACTGGCTTTACATTTTCATGCCCCTAAACTTGATGCTAGTCCAGACCTGACATCCATCTGAAGGTCTGAGATTACATGTGGTCTATCTGTGCATGTGCAAGAGTATTAATCAATTATCAAAATAATCGTTAGTATCAGCCCTGTACCAATGTACTAAAACTGTTTTTCTTTTTAGTGTCACAGCTGCAGTTTCATTAAGCAGTTCAATGAGGACCTTTGTGAGGTTCTGGGCCAGAGGTTCTGCGGCGGAAGTGTACTGGGCACTTGATGTCATGGAAAAGCATAGCTCCTTCAGCAGCTGTACTGGGAACTTTTTGTCTTTTTGTCTTATGTTTCCAGACAGCAACATTGCTTCAAAAGCAGCTTACTTGACAATCTTTGGAATTGCACTACATTTCTCATCAGTACTTTTGTCAAAAGTGAAATGTGGTAGTGACTACATTTTACTTTTTGATGAGAGTTTGAATTGCCTCCTCTCCATTCAAAACAACTAGTGTTTCCCACATGTGTGTTTTGGGATGGTGACCATGCTAGCACAAGGTTCTTTGACTCTCCATTTCTCAGATATGCATGTGCTGATGACCTCTACAAATCGTTACGCATCAACTGGAACACTGTTGGGATTTGTGGCATATTGCATATTTATGTTAAATATGCAGTGTTGGGGAAGCTACTCTGAAACTGTAGTTTGACAAACTACTTATAAATTAAAGTAGTTAAACTACAGTCAAGCTACCCTTTTGAAAAAGTAGTTAGCTACACTACAAGTTACTAACAAAAAGTAGCTAGCTACATTGAAACTACTTTGATTTTTTTTTTTTTAAATGACGTAGCCAATTACAAATAACTGAATAACTGTTAATGAAGAATGTTTAAGTAAAATGTTTGGGGTTTAAATGGACTACAATTATGATTTCAAAGCATACCGTTTTATTTTTTATTTTTTGTATATCAAAAGATACAATACTCAAATGTAGCCTATATCTCACACCTGACTGTCAAAGTGCAAAACTGCTACAAATGTCACACCAATGCAGGCCCGGTTCTACACATCTAAGCACCCTCAAACGCAAGCAAGAGCATCCTCAGTTGATACTGTAAGAATATCATATTGGCGGAACAGATTTGGCAAAGGCTCCAGTGCGTTATTTGTGCTTATGCCCTGGAGAATTTCAAATGTTTCTATTTACAACATGATTTTGCAGCGTTGAGCAAGCCAATCACAGAAACAACTGTTGATCTCTTGAACGCAATGGCCAATCAGGGGTGTTTAAGTTAGATAGAATCACCGGAAGAAATGCCAGAGTTTTTATTCAGCACTGAGTTTGCACGCTCGCGAAGCCTCTCATTAACAAAGTGTAGACACGATGTAAGAGACTCATTGTGCAGTGTAGACAGCTATAACTGAGATGAGTTATGACTTTTTAGTGATTATAAAGGAAGCGCTCTTTGCACGCTTTATATTATACATTCAGAATTTTAATATAAGTATTGTTTTTCATGCTATGAGAGGGCCAACGACCAATTGCACTCTGCAGTTTCAGAAGTGATATCAAAGTCCCTTTAAGACAAGTCATTTCACTCGGCGGCCATCTTTGAAACGCCTCTCAGGCATCGTGGGCATCATGCCCTATCTCTTTGAATGGGGAAACATCAAATTCTCCAAAACTGTTCGCCAACCTTACGATTACATTTCATATTTGAAATCACCAATGAAATCTGACAACAGCTGTCTTATAAATGTTTTATCCAAACGCTCGAATCATGACAAAAAACTGTATTTTTTAGGCTGGATCAAGCTAATGCGCATGCGCAGACCTAAATGCGCGTCTCTTCTGCCATGTTTCAGAGACGCGCATCTGACTGTTTCTATAGAAACCAGTGCTTCTAATGGCTGCTGCAGTGATGCGATGACTTTACCAGTCGGCGATTGGCTCTTATTTAGAAGGCGGGACTTATTCTGCCATATTGCGCGTTCCCATTCAAAACAATACGAGTGACACGTCTTGTGTTATTCTTTAGTCTTTGGTGATATCTATATATAAATACAGGATTCACGTTCAAAATTGCAACCATAACCAAAACATGGGACAAAAATATGCAATAATAATAATAAGCAATGTGCAGACGACAAAAATATTTGAATTTTTGTATCAATATTTTTTAAGTTCTATTCCAATTATTTGTAAAATGAATGACTTAAAAAAATCTTAAATGTCTCACTGTACATTGCTAATCCTGTTATGGTGGAGCCGTTGTTTACACATTATATAGCACCCTCACTTATTTCAGAGGCACCCTCAATGATTTGATTCTGGAACCGGACCTGCACTTAAACCGAACCGGAACTTAAATTGGATGCACAGAAAAATGCAGGTTAAACACAGCACATGCAGTGATGAAGATTTGAGACGTGAATCATGCACTTCTAGCGTGAACATTCTGAAACCCGAGCAACCTATTTTATTAGATCAGCCGTGTGACAAGCGCACTAAGCTATTTCGAAATTTTGTTTTCTGTTCAATTGACAGATGCTTTAGCAATGCAAAACACCGCGTTAGTTAATTAGGTTAATTAAAACTATGGCGGGTCACCACTGTAATAAAATAGTTTGCATAAATTTGATATAGACTGCAATAAAGCAGGACAATCAATTTAAAAAGGCTATTATTCGCCTGAAAGTGCTTCAACATAGACAGCGTTTTAATCATTTGTTTATAAATTAAGCGTAACCTACACTTTACTAATCGATTCGTCCAGTTTGAACCCACTCCTGTCCTTTACATAATCATCAGATGATCTCTTCTCGATGAACTGCTGATGAACTGATAAAGCCGCAAGATGTGTGATATAACAATAGATGGCAGTAATGCACGGTTTTAGTTCGGCTACATGTAGTTAACTACTCCCCAACACTGTAAATATGGCATGGAAATTTGGAAAAGTATGGAATTTAGAAATGGAAAATGGGTAAGAACGCTGAACATAATGAAATGCAGTTATCTTAATTAGCAGTATTCAGGTATAAATACTGCAGGATTTGAATAAAGTAGTCAAATGTAAAATAAAACACTGCACTGTATGAATTAAATATAGATTAATCCTTTTAAAGCTACAAAACTTCTCAAACAAACCACTTTATTTATGACACTCTATATGACATCCCTCAAATATTGTTCATTTCTGTAGAGGTGGATATTTTAAAAGGATTAAATGAATGAGTTCAGCTTTGAGAATGAAACCAACCTGTTTGTTCCTCAGTATCTTCTTGTTTCACACTGAATACTTCTTCAATCCTCATGTCTTCACTCTCCTCTTTAATAAACGCCATCTTTATAATAGTGGGTCACGTGGATCTCAGTCGCTTCACCTGTTTTTCTGTGTTTGGACACTCTGTCGTGATTAAGAGGAGAATAATTAAAATAAAGATATTCTCTGGGTTCATCTCAATCAGCTCCCCAATTAGTCAGTGCTCTGGTAAAGGAGTCAGTCAGAGGAATAGTTAATGGTTTTAAATAGCCTGTTTAGCCAAAAATACTGCTTCAAACTAATAAAAAATGTCAAATTATACAGAAGCTTCGTGTTTATAGTTATTTATATTTGGAATTTAATGATTTGCTGTTTACATTTAATAGATTATAAAAACTTTGCTAGTGGTTTGCAAAAATTATCGTGTTTATTCTCGTTGTATTTACATTGTTTTGACAAGGAGGTGTCGTCATCGTGCGGTGATTCGAGCGCTTCGAATCACTGAATCATTTTGGTTCAATTGACTCGAAGTTTCGAGCATCTGTTTTTTCATCACTGCTTGCCAGTGAATTTCTGCTTACAATAAACTGATTCACGATAAGGAGCGAAATGAAACTCATGTGTGGATGGGCTTTACTCACTAAAACACCGTTCATATGTTAAATAAAGCAATAGAATATTACATTCAATAATACATCACTATTTCTACAATTATTGTAGAACCTGTAATTGTCTGAACTGCTTGTATGGATTTAAACCATTTTAATTCTTAAAACAAACCTTTCTGAAGCCGAATCACAGGCACAGGACCGCGTCGCCGACTTATGACGTCACACCGCCAAAACAAAATAAAAGTACGGTTCTTAGAGGAGGATAAGAAATTTATATTCAA
The DNA here is from genome assembly GCA_036281575.1 of Ancherythroculter nigrocauda. Lineage (NCBI taxonomy): Eukaryota > Metazoa > Chordata > Actinopteri > Cypriniformes > Xenocyprididae > Ancherythroculter > Ancherythroculter nigrocauda. Next base: position 26,857,441 of record VTFQ01000011.1, on the reverse strand, counting down.
AAACTAAGATTTTTCATTCTTGATAAAATACATATCACACATACACAAAGGGAGACTGATAATGTCTTTGTGTTTATGACGTTTCAGATGCAATAGCTCTCCACACTGCAATACAAAATCTTTTAATGCAAAGTTTTTGAGAAGGTATCAGTCATGTAATTCACACAACCAGAATTTTAAATTTATATTTCTGCAATAAAAAAATGGTATTTAAATTATATATATATATATATATATATATATATATATATATATATATATATATATATATATATATATTATCTGTTAAACAAGGGTAAATAACCAAATGTTTTACTGCACATTTTATAGAAGGTTCAAGTGTTTGATAGCATGATTTAAATGGACACATGGGGTGCTTAAAGGCCTCACAAAATCAAAATTAACTATAGTTGCGTCCCAAATGACGCACTATACACTATGCACTTATACACTATGCACTCATCCATGTAGTGCGTGAATTGTATAAGGTTATTTTGTCATTTTGTCATTTAAATGTGTACTTTTTCTTTTTGGAACTTTCAGTGTGAATGCACTACTCGCACGATTTATACTTAAAAACATCATAGTCAAACTAATAAATAAGTACGCGAATTGAGACGCACTTTATGTACTTGTGCACTGTGCACTCATCCATGTAGTGTGTGAATTGTATAAAGTTATTTTGTCATTTAACAATGGAGTCCGATCCTCCCTTCCCCTCCACTACGTAATTAAAGCTGCGACAGTTGAGTGCATGAAGTGTCCAACATTCCACACTTAATTTTTTCTGTTAATTTAGTGCATCATCCAGGTATTTAAAGTGCACTTTTTCTTTTTGGAATTTTCTGTGTGAACGCACTACTCGCACTAATGAGGGATATCAGAGATGTCACATTGTTTTTGAAGCACTTAACGCACGAATACTTAAAAAAATTGGACATAACACAAAATGGGGTTCTAAGTTAAACTAGCTAGCAACCAAGCTCTTCAGATGTTGAACATCAATCTGGGCTGTTAAAAGAGCTTAATGTCATATGCACAATAAACTAAATAATTTTTTTTGGCCTCCAACCAACTAAAATCAAGACTGAGATGTGTTATACCAATCATCTCTCTCTACAGAGGGTATGTTGAAAGAGACTGTACAACTTAATGATATGAATCATCATGAAATCGCTCAGTTTTTCAACCATGGAAAGAAGGCAAAAAAACAGCTTAAACAGTATGTCACATAGCATGATATTTACCTCAGAAAAGCCATTAAATGACCATACACTCCATAGTGAGAAAAATTAAATGCAGAGGAGTATTTTAGGAATGCAACAATACAGTTAGCCCATGGTACAATACATACCTCTGATTTATAACCATCGTTTTCAGTTGTTCTGTGGCAAATTCGATGTCTCTGAGTCTCTTTAAGTTCTGGTCTCAAAGAAAAACTCTCAGAGTCGAATCTCCAGGTCCCAGGAGTTTAACTTTATTGACAAACAACAAAGTGAGATGCCAGCTCCACATCTGAAGCTCTCTTTGCTGGGGCACAGTTTTTATACATTTTTCTTGTTGGTTAAAACAGTGTAAGATCCACCCCTACAGTTATTTTCCATGATCTCATTTACAGGTGCTCTTCTCCCTTTCTCTTCCTGGAGTCTCCCAAGTACTCCCCAACATTTTTACCACAGTCACTTCACCAGTTAAACTGCAGGTATTGCTTATGCAAGAGATAATTCTCTTTGTAAGGGTGGCCGACTGCCAACTAGTCGTGGTGGAATTCTGCCAATTGATGGTCAACCCTTTCCCATAGGCAAAATGAAACAATGTATCAAAAACAATCAACACTCCCGGAGGCAAGAAGCCTTTATGTGACACTCTTAATAATGATCTTATTCATTTCACATCCTCCTGTTGTCTGGTGGAGAACTACCAGCAAAATATGCTTAGTGGCCAAGCTAACTTCTCAGAAACATTTGACCCTTACAGTCACGTAGGCCAAGAGGCCTTAAAACTCTTCTGGCTTTTATAGTAAGCAAACTAATTCTACAATTGTTTCTAATGAGATAGATAAAATACTCTGTAAATGACTTGGTACATCAGAGTGTTTTTTGTTATTGCTTAGGCGACAGGAACAGTAAGAGTTTAAGCAGAAAGAATACTTTTTTTAATCGCAATACTCTTTCTTTCTTTTACTTAAAAGCACAAAAAAAAAAAACAACAACAAAAAAAAGACTTGCCCACATCCCATTCCCTTTCTCTCAACTGTTTACTTTCTTTAGACATAACCAACTGTGTTTATGTTAACATTGTGTGTATTTAACAGTATTAGTGCAATAATATGTGAAAGATAACTTAGTCCAGTAATCACGCGCTGTTTGACTGGCTTTTAATGTGCGCGCTTTGAGCGTGTGCTCAGAAAAGCACATATCAGAAAAGCACATGAATGAAATGTTTAACAGGCAAGGCTCTAAAATGCATACCATTAATGAGCTTTTGAAACTGCAGTGTCACAATTTTCACTGTGTTAACATGTGATGTGAATGTATGTCATGTTGTACAGTATACTGGGATGGGGAAAAAAGTAATCTATACCGTATATCCAAGTGAAACAATATTTAATTAAGATCGAAATCAAATCGCAACCTTATGAATCAAATCGTAAATCTGTTACTAAACCCCCCCATCACTAAGGAATAATTCAAGTTGGCAGTCCTGCACAATCATCTATTTTGGCGTTGTACCCATATCATACTATAATGCAATTCCTGTTATACAGTATGGGGTTAGATTCCCGCCTAAAGTATTGCGGTCACAGATCAAAAAATAATAAGCGTGAATCAAAAATTTTAAAACACATGTAAAAATATGGCACAAGTATAGAGATTAGTTTTACATAGATGTATACACGGCTTCAGACATGTTGAAAAAATATCAAGGCATCTAGATCAGGTTTGTATGATATAACTTGCAAAGCTATATCTGATTGTCCAGGATTTGCCAACCTCTCTACAAAGACAGGAAATACATGGTATATGAAGATAATTTGCTACAGCTATTTCGGAGGTGTCTAGAATGCTGCCATACCTGCACATTTGACAAATTTGTAAATTGGACATTTGTGTCCATCACGCAGGTGATGATAGATAAATGTAGCACTGATAAATTGCTACAAACATAATTTTATTTTATTATTGTGATATTGCATATACATTTTATTGTTTCAATATTGCATAAGTCTGTTCACACTGCCTCCACAAAATACAGTGAAACAGCCAGCCACACATCTGAAATACACCAGCTGGAAATCTGCATTTGTCCGCGGACAATTGTATAAATTGGTAATTGTTGAAGATTTTTTTTTCTACTTATGTCATGTGATATCTTCCAGGTCCTGTCAGCCTTCTGTCTGGAATGTATATGTCCCTGGACATTTTTTAATCATCAAAAGGCTTTTCTCCAGGCAACAATCTTATGGCACTGGAGGTCTGAAGAAAATATAATGTTGGAGAGGGCAAGGCATTCTGGACAGGCCATTGTCTTGGGTGGTGACATGAGGGCTGATTCACCAGGTTTGTTCATTTTGAGTGAAAAACAATGTCATTCTGTTTCATTTTCACTAACCCTCTGACCCAACTCCCCTTCCTTTACATACAGTAGCTTTAGTAATTAGAGATGAGCCGGATACTCGGCTGAAACGAGTATCCGGTACGGATAAAGCACTTCTGCCGAGTACGAGTATTATACGAGTAATACGAGTCAATATCTGTGCTCGGATTGAATGAAAATCATCATTGTGTCAGCGTTCTGTGATAGGCTAGTCACAGCGCCACTCCCCTACACACATACAGATGTATTTTATTGCTGTGTATCGCTCTGCTCACTCACAGTGAAGCCTCGTTTACACTGCACGCGTGTGCGGCGCGTTACGGCTGCGACGCGGCTACCGGAGCTGATACACGGCCACTCTAGTCAATGCTTGTGTTTACACCAGCCGCGCCGCGGCGCGTTTGAGAAGCGTCCCAGAAGCGGCTCGACGCAGCGCTTCGCTAAAGATAGGCACCTCGCCTATTTTGGACGGACACCGCGTCCAAGACACGCAGCTCAAATACAAAATAAAGTCAACATAATCACCCTGTGTAAACTCCCGCTCATATTTCACATCACTAGGAGGCCCACTCACTCTCTCTCTCTCTCTCTCTCTATCTCTCTCGCTCTCCCTCTTACTCACTCTCTCACACACACACACCTGGTGTGGAAATAAAAAAATAAAAAAGAACCAAAAAAAAAAAAAAAATCACACTGATCATAAAAAAATTAAAAGTTAAAAAAGAAAGTTATGTTGTTCATTACATTTTACTTCATAATTGCACTGCATTGTTTTGTTTTCATTGTTGCAAAACTTGTTCTGTAATATAGTTTGTTTGCTATCGTGATCAAAACCATTGATCTGAAGCTCAATCCTGATGCTGTCCTGTAAATATTTTTCTAATCAGCAATAAATCTAACAATTTCTGATCAACCCATATCAATTGCATGCTTAAAATAACCTACCGGTTAAAGCCCCGCCTATTTCAAGACCAGCCCCCCCTACTTCCGGGTTAGGCCCCACCCACTCCAAGTACAGATACAGATACAGATAATTCATATGGTTAACAGATACAGATACAGATACAGATAATGCTGTACTCGCTCATCCCTATTAGTAATCTTGACCTGAAGACTTGTAGCACTAGAGCATAGTTGTTAGGGAAAGAGCGTAGTTGTGGAAAGATTCTGGCCTGGAGGAAAAGTATCATAAACCACCTGTACTAGTGTGCATCCTCCTTCAAGACAAGTGAAGATGCTGTGGAAATGTGAAAGTCCATAACCAACCACGTGCAAAATGTACACCATCATAACAGATACTTTACTGATCTTTACATGATGTCTATAATTGGAAAAAAAATTCTTGGGTAGTATTTAAGATAAATTCTAATAATGGATTTTTTAAATATTATTTCAGGGAGGGCAGAGACCTGTACTGAACGCTGAATGAATACCCTAGAGGATTGTGACATTTCTGAAGGCATACAACCAAGATTTCTGACTGCAATAGCAACAATGTTTGCAACATACTATGTCTTCAAACTTCAGTATCCAGAGAAGGCATGTGGCACGTTGGAATTCATTCAAGGTCATTTTATCACCTTTTATTGTACCCTTTAAATTGCTTTATTTTGTTTTATTGCTCCCTAATTTAGCAAATCTATATTTAATCCAATATTTAAATGGATAAAAGGTAGATTTTCTAAGTTTTCTCTTTCAATGTGTGTGTGTATATTTTAATAACCTTTGACAATTTGTTGGGATAAACCCTGAAAGAGGTTCAAAGACCTGCAGGGGCAAGGTGATTTGTGGAAAATTTGTAAACAAGTATTCTGCCACTGTCAACCCCAAAGTTGCTTCTCTCCTAAAGAACCTGATGGATTTCGAATGGGATTTTGTCTAGGTAACTAAACTTAAATAGCAACTGACACTCGCATTTGTGCAGCTTCCTGAAAGAGTTACCACCTCTTGTCTGGATTCATATTCAGTGGCAAGAAAGTATGTAAACCTTTGGTTGATTTTTGTTTTTTCTCCTTAATTGGTCATAAAATTTCATCTGATCTTCATCAGAGACACATGTATAGACAAAACAAAGTGCTTAAGCTAGCAACACAACAATTAAAATCTTTCATGTCTTTACTGAACACATTACATTAAACATTCACACATTCTTTTGTTTTCCAGCATATTCTGCACAACTGAACCCTTTACAACAGTGACTGTATGGTTTTAAAATCCAGCTTTTTACAATGAGGACTACTGATGGACTGACCCAACTATTACAAAGGGTGCTCATGAAGAAAAGACAATGCATTAAGAGCCAGGGGAGGATTTTTTCTTAAGAACAGTGGACAATTTAACAGCTCAGAACAAATGTGATGTGATCTGCGAAAACTCATCACATGGTGAAATTTTACACCTTTTATCACCAATTTCAATACCATATGAAAGCCCTTTCCAAATCTGTTTTTACTTCTTTCATTTTAACACGAAAATGCACTACCCAAACATAAATGATTGTAATTCAAGAATGCTTTGGAATATAGACCTAAGGTTGGTCCTGTTTTAAAGAAGACACTTGTCAGATTATTGTAGACGTGAAAAAATTATGAAAGTGAAATAAAAAAATAAGTTATAGAAGTTTATGAAAATATAAAAATACAATTGTTTATATTTTATAATAATATATTACAAAGCATGTTTTACTCTTAAACTGTAATAAAATAAAAGCCAATAATGTCCACATTCCGAATTTTAGGTTGAAATATTTAAAAAATGAGCTTTCAGTAAGATTTTGTTTGGGTGCAGTACCAAACTTTTTCACTAGATGACAACCAAGCTCCATATCGGACCATTTAAGGGTGCCTGAACCATATATTTCCATATTTTCATACATTTTATGAAGTAGACATCCTATTCAGAAGTAGTATGAGCAGTTTGGCAGTATTTGATTTTACAGACAAGATGTTATAGAATAATAATTTAATGAACCCAATTTTGACAAAAAAATAATGACATTCGACCTATTGTTTGACTTTACTGAAAACATTCCACCCGACGGGTTTTCCCAGATCGCATCACAAATTAACTCCAATTTTTTTTTTTTTTTACACACACATATATATCAATATTATCTTTACCCCATTAACCTCTACACCATATTTTCAACCTGTATACAAAAAATTATTACTTCTAGTGCTAGTCACCAATAAAAGATTAGATCACCTGCCCTGCATGCGGTCCTAGTGGACACAGAAAGGCTGGATATCTCCCCTCCCAAAGTATCTCCTTGTCAACACCACTAGATTACCAAAGACATCCAAAAGAAGGCCAGGTATATTGAGAATCAGTGAATGGTGGATACATTTAATGACACAACAAGCCTCTACTAGTCATTCTCCCATCTAATCAAGTCATCCAAAGATCTCCTTAGGATTCATCCATGTCTTCTTAATAATGGTAAGTACCCATAATGCATTGCAATCTACTATATTTATTTGAATCTAATTCAATATCTCAACTGCCTAATATTTCCTTCCTAATAAAACCAATAAATCCACACCATCTTATGTACCAGTGGTTATCAATAAGACAAGTCTGTAATTCATCTCTAAATATATCAAAACTCCACCCCTTCCCTATTTCAACCTACCGTCTTCCATTTTTTTTATTCTATCATCAGTGCGATACTCATACAAAGATCTTCCCCTATCCCTAATCTTCCCTTTTCCATACACATATCTCCTTCTACTAAGTTATTGTAGTATTATAATTCCATCATTACACCAAAAGTATGTATCCATTTAATACACCCGAAATTTTTATATATAAAAATTTTTTAACACCAATCCACCCGTTCATAACATGGTCCTACTAACTTCTCTACTATCTTATCTCACTACCTCTCAATCCAATATTGAATCCCCTATTTTTCATTATTCTCAAGATATTTTCTAATTTAAATATAAACTAATTATAATATAAACTAATTTTATATAGCTCCATTCTACATTTATAAACTCTTTTATGAAACTATCCACGCAAAATAAACCTTGTCTCGAACCCTGGTCTCCCAGTCACCAACCTACTCTCTTAGTCCCCTAAACCACAATTTTCACAATCATGCAATTTTTCATTGATCATTTTTATTTTATTTTTTTACACATGCAATACATTCAGTGCATTCCAACCATTCATCCAATTCTATCATTTAATCCTCTGAGGCACTCAATCTCCTAGTCCATTGTTTCTCTTTCACCCATCTATTTGTTCTCTCCCCATTTGGATTGTGTTCTTGTCGCCTAACTCTAATGCTCTCTAGGCCATGCCTCATAAAATGTAAAACTTTATGTCCCTTCCCTGTTACTTCCTTTCTAATCACATACATGTGTGCTGCCATCCTTACTCCAATTGAATTCTTTGTTTCCCCAACATACCTCATCCCACATTTGTGGCAACTTATCAAATAAATACAACTGGGTCTGTTTAAAGGTATAATTTGAGATAACTTGAACACCTTGCCATTTACTCCCCTCACATATATTCTGACTATTCTTTTTTTCTGCTTTTCATTGGGTTTGGATAACCTGCTCTGTAGCAGATAATCTCCCAAATTCTTACCCCTTTTAAGGCAGGAACACACCAAGCCGACGCCGACGAACTAGTGGTGACGAAAGCAGACTGTGGGGTTTGCTCAAGTAGGCAGCGTCTGGGTCCAAAGTTGGCCCTCACACACCAAACCGACGCTTGACAGCCGACGGCCAAGTAGCATGTCCATTCTGCGCCTGCTTAAGAAGAAATGCCTTTCCATACCAGCAGGTGGCAGTAGCTGAACAGCCAATCAGAATAATCAGATGACCCGATGGACCGATGAGCTCTGACGCCGATTCAACATATTGAATCGGCCGAAAAAAGCTGACGAGGACCAACTTTAGCCAACTGTGAGGAACACACTGAGAAAACTTAGTCGACCAACAAACAAAAACTGCCCAATGGCCGACCATCGGCTTGGTGTGTTCCTGCCTTTATATGCTACCGCCATCCTGTACTGCTGTTCTATGGCCTGACCTTGAGTAGGTTTATGGTAATTCCTCTTTAATCTCCTGGTTAATTTCTTAGTGGTCTTAGAGGATGTCATGATTAATAATAAAATTCTCCTTTTCTGTTCCCCTCCCTTATTTTTATCCATTTTCTCACAGTCTTTCCTGACTAGCCTTAAAATCTATCTGGGATATCCTCTTTTTCTCAGAGCCTGAAATAGAATTTTCTCTGCCTCCCTTCTGTCTTCCTCCCGAGTACAAATCCTTCTACACCTCAGTAATTGCACTTCGATGATACAATTAAAAATATGTCTGTCATGTTCACTTCTATAATGTAGTAAACATGTAGGAGGGTAACAGAAAAGGAGAAGCATGTGTATCCGTCAGTTTAAAAAATAACTTTGTGTCCAACCTCCCTGTTCACTCAAACTCTGGTCCTTTGAACACTGTTGAGTCCAAAAAGTTTATCTTGTTTGTTTTCAATTCCCATTTAATCTTAATTGATTCATGATGTCCATTTAAATTATTAACAAATTCAAAGATGTCCTCCTCGGTATGGTCCCATACTCCCCAAATATCATCCAGGTATCTAAAATAACAAGTGGGTAATTTTGCAGATTTCTACCACAGTCTCTTCCCACTCAGCCATGTATATATTTGCATATGCTGGTGCAAACCGCTTGCCCATGGCAGTCGCCTTGATCTGTAAGTAAAATTTCCTGTTAAACTGAAAGTCATTTTTTGTGAGACTCAGTTCCAGTAATCTTAAAATTGATGCTTCTGGTCTGTTCTGCTCTGGGTATTTTTTTTAACTATTCAATTAACGCCCTTAGTCCTTTTATCCATTTCTATATTTGTATACAGACTTTCCATGTCCATGGAAATAGTCTTGCTCCCTGATTTAATTTCAAGTTCCTTAGGACTTGAAAAGGGGATAGAGATAAAAATCTATGAATTCTGCCACCCTATAACTCTCGCTCCCACAGTCTGAGATGATTGGTCTACCTGGGGGCATGTTAACTTCTCCAGTTATGCGAGACACGTTGCATTTTCTTACGATGTTGAATATGGAAGGTGGTCTGGCCGAAGCCAGATATTTTTACTTCATAACTTGTTAAATATGGATATTTTTTACACAAACCCTTAGCTTCAGAAGGCCTTTATTAATCCCCCGGAGCTGTCTGGAGTACGTTTATGATGGATGGATGTGGATGGAAGCACTTTCTTCAGCTCATACTGTCTGGTATCGCTTGCTGCCATTATAAAGCTCGGATGTATCAGGATATTTATTAATATATCTCAGATTGTGTTCATCAGAAAGAAGAAAGTCATACCCTTAAGCCATCCTAGGTGTATAAGTAAAAGCTTGGAGTAATTTTCATTTGAAAGTGAACTAATCCTTTAATGTTTGAAACTATAGCAAAGAAGATGGTCAGGTGTGGGCACTGGAGTAAATGTGCACAAAAGAAAATAAAAAGCCCTAACTTAAAGGTGCAATATGTAAGAATTCTGTCCACTAGAGGTCACTAGAGGCCTGTTCAAAACAAAAGTGTAGCTTGATGACGCCAAGTTTGAGAGCGGAATCTTGGGACATGTGGTCTTGACCTCAACGGACAGTGTAAAAGAATAAGGATAGGACTCGGGAAGAAATCATTTTCATGGATGCGATTATTAACGTTACTGTAGTATGAAGCAGAGCAGGACCGAGTGTTGTGGGAGCTGAACGAGGCCGCTGGAGCGATTGCGCAACACACACCGCGAGCAGCGGAACTTTTATTATGCCACAGTCGCCGGCGCTGCTTCCGCTTTTCCGTTCATGAGTATGAGGTAACGCAGCTCTGTTTATCATATTAGATGCGTTTGAGTGTGTTGAAAATGTTATAATGTAAGAGTAAGATAGATCGATTTTAGAATATTATATTAATAAATGCTGGATGGCTTGATAAACGCTAAATGGCAATTAATTTTAAAACGTATTGTATGATGAAGAAAATGCTGTATTACTGTTACTAAAACTAAAGCTGCATCTGATTATGCTATGTTAGCTACTTCACAAAATAGTGTTTTTCTCTGAGGCATGGTAAAACACGGTACTCACAAAATATCAAGAAAATTTGATTTAAACAATAAGACTAAACGTGTTGAGCTATATAACAACAATTAGTTTTCTGTCTATAAATATATCAAAACAGTTGTTCCCTTGCCTATTAAAACATGTAATATATCAAAGCGTCTTTGGTGTTTCCATGGTTTCTACAAAATAAAACTGGAAACCAAGGGTAACGTGGGTATGACGCAATTGACAGGCGACTCTTCACACGTCCCAGGAAACATTTGGGATGTTGTAAGTACTCAAGTGAACAAAATATATAACACTGGCTTAGTGGTTTTTGGATATTTTACTGCAAAAATATTACATATTGCACCTTTAAAATATAAGCAGGTGAAAGATATAAACTAAAAATAATACAAACAAAAGAAGCGGTCATGAAGGTGGACAATCAGATGCAGAATGAAAGTAGCCTTTATTTCAAACAGAAACACATTTTCTATTGCCATACTCTTTAACAAAGAACACAAACAGGGTCTCACATATACATGACTTTTCATATGTATGTGAAAGTGCGACGTTTTATTAGACTAATCACAACTGAATTGTCTTTCTCCAGAGTGAATGCGCAGATGATTGTTGTAATTGCTCTCTTTTCCAAACCTCATCACATTGAGGAAAACAATTACTTTTCAGAATGAGTTTGCAAATGCCGTTTCAGATCTGTGTGATATGTGAAATTTTTTTCACACTGCAGACACTTGTAAGGCTTCTCTCCAGTGTGAACTCTCATGTGAATCTTAAGGTTTCCTTTCGTCGTGCAGCTCTTTCCACATTGAGGGCAAGCGAAAGGCTTTTCTCCAGTGTGAATTCTCATGTGACTCTCAAGGTGCGCTTTGTGTTCGAAACTCTTTCCACAGTGATTACATATTTGAGGCTTCTCTCTATTGTGAATTCTCATGTGATTCTCAAGGGTTGTTCTGTGTTTGAAACTCTTTCCACATTGATGACACATGTAATGCTTCTCTACAATGTGAATTTTTGCATGATTATTAAGATGATTCCTGTCTGTGAAACTCCTTTCGCACTGATGACATACAAAACAGTTCGATCCTGAATGAATCCTCATGTGATGATTAAGGCTTTCTTTATATCTGAAACTCTTTCCACACTGATCACAAACAAACGGCTTCTCTCCTGTGTGAATTCTCATGTGAGTCTTAAGAGTTCCTTTTACTGTGAAACTCTTCCCACACAGTTTACAGGTGAAAGGCTTCTCTCCGGTGTGAATTCTCATGTGGACTTTAAGGGTTTTTTTCTGTGCAAATCTCTTTCCACACTGTGGGCATGTAAACCGTTTCCCTGCAGTGTGGATTTTCAAGTGGAGTTTAAAGTTTTTTTTCCGACTGAAACTCTTTCCACACTGTTGGCAGGTCAAAGGGCTCTCTCCAGTGTGAACTCTCTTCTGGAGGTTTCTAGTTTCTGTTTTATGAGTCGCTGAGTAACTAAATGATTTCTCCTTAGTCATGAAAAAAGGGCATTTCTCATACTGATCTTTCTTTCTCATACCATTTTCATTCAGTTCTTGACTCTTCTCTTTTAGCACCATCAGATCTAGGGTGAAAAGAAACAAAAACAAGTTAACAGGTTTAATGGCACAAAGACTTGACAACCTTTAGACATAAAATATCAAATGCAACAACATGTATCCTGAAACCTATACCCACTAAACAACTGAAAAAGGTGTTACCTGTATTCTCAGAACCTCTTGTCAACATTCTTTACTTTCTTTAGGACACGTCCCAAATACTGTGCTCACTTTCTTCCTCCAATCTTTCCTCTGTTGTGTCATCCTCTCTTCCCTCACCCACACAATTCTCATCTCTGGATATGAATACCACAACAAGAAACTTTATGTTCCACTTTAAATTCTTGTCTAGACAACATCTGTCCTCTTTCTTCCAAGCCAGCATGTGCTACTACCTATAACCCCTGGTTATCTGATGTTCTTTGTGAACGCCAGACCAAACTCATGAGAGAAAATGGTACTAATCAAAAGACCCATCTGGCCTAAGTATTTATGAATCTCTGTTCTCATTCTTTGCTATTAATGTCCATGCTGCAAAATCTTCATATTTCCACAAGAAGATCAACAGCACTTCAAACATGGACAAACTTTTCAAAACATTCAACTCTCTCCTCTGTCCCTCTCCACCACCTCTTTAAAGGTTTAGTTCACCCAAAAATGAAAATTCTGTCATTTATTACTCACCCTCATGCCGTTCCACACCCATAAGACCTTCGTTAATCTTTGGAACACAAATTAAGATATTTTTGTTGAAATCCGATGGCTCCGTGAGGCCTGCATAGCCAGCAATGACACTTCCTCTCTCAAGATCCATAAAGGTACTAAAAACATATTTAAATCAGTTCATGTGAGTTCAGTGGTTCAATATTAATATTATAAAGCGATGAGAATATTTTTGGTACGCCAAAAAAACAAAATAACGACTTGTACAGTGATGGCATTTTTGGGTGAACTAACCCTTTAACTGCTGATGAATTTGCTTCTTTTTGCTGATGAATTAAAGGTGCCCTCGAATGAAAAATTGAATTTATCTTGGCATAGTCAAATAACAAGAGTTCAGTACATGGAAATGACTTACAGTGAGTCTCAAACTCCATTGTTTCCTCCTTCTTATATAAATCTCATTTGTTTAAAAGACCTCCGAAGAACAGGCGAATCTCAACATAACACCGACTGTTACGCAACAGTCGGGGTGTACGCCCCGATATTTGCATATGCCAGCCCATGTTCCCAACATTATGAAAGGCATTAGACAAGGGCAGCCAGTAACGTCTGGATCTGCACAGGTGAATCAACAGACTAGGTAAGCAAGCAAGAACAATAGCAAAAAATGGCAGATGGAGCAATAATAACTGACATGATCCATGATAACATGATATTTTTAGTGATATTTGTAAATTGTCTTTCTAAATGTTTGACATGGCATGTTGCTAATGTACTGTTAAATGTGGTTAAAGTTACCATCGTTTCTTACTGTATTCACGGAGACAAGAGCCGTCATTATTTTCATTATTAAACACTTGCAGTCTGTATAATGCATAAACACAACTTCATTCTTTATAAATCTCTCCAACAGTGTAGCATTAGCCATTAACCACGGAGCACAGCCTCAAATTCATTCAGTATCAAATGTAAACAATATAACAGTATACAATACTCACATAATCCGACGCATGCATGCCACATGCATGACGAACACTTTGTAAAGATCCATTTGAGGGTTATATTAGCTGTGTAAACTTTGTTTATGCACTGTTCAAGGCAAACGCGAGCTCTGTGGGCGTGGAGCACGAGAATTAAAGGGCCAGTAGCCCTGAATTGGCTCATGTATAATGATGTCCCAAAATAGGCAGTTAAAAAAATTAATTAAAAAAAATCTATGGGGTATTTTGAGCTGAAACTTCACAGACACATTCAGGGAACACCTTAGACTTATATTACATCTTTTATTTTTTAAAAAAAAGTTCTAGGGCACCTTTAAATCACTGACAATACTACAACCATCAGCAGTCAATTGCACACACACAGGAAATCAGACCAAACCACATCCCCAGCCAGAAATCTTCTGTCCTCCTTCTCTCTCTCTTCAGTCATTCTACAACCTGCCCTCTAGATCCCATCCCCTCACACTTTCTACAAGCCATCTCTCCTACATTTTTACTAGCACTCACACACATCAACACATCTCTCCGCACTGGCATTTTCCCTACCGGATTCAAGCAGGCTTGGGTAACCCCACATTAAACACGTCACTTGTAGATAGTTACCTGTCTCTCTCCTACCATTCACAGCAAAATCACTTGAATGAGTTGTTTTCAACCAGGTATTATCTTTCCTTTCACAGAATAACCAGCTGGATGTTATCCAATCTGGTATCAACTGGCATTCAACCGAGACTTGCATTACTGTCGGTGACTGAATCCCTGCAGATTGCGAAGGCTGATTCCAAATCATCATTTCTCATTCTCCTGGATCTATCTGCTGCCTTTGATACTGTGAAGCATGAGATCCTTCTGTCCACCCTCTCATCACTGGGGATAATAGCAACTCCACTTCACTGGTTTGAATCCTATCTCACAGGAAGGTCTTTCAGGGTTTCCTGGAGAGGGGAGGTATCCAAAGCTCACCAACTGATCACGGGGGTTCCTCAGGGTTCAGTTCTTGGACCCCTCCTCTTCTCCATTTACACTACATCACTGGGTCCCATCATGGAGGCACATAGTTTCTCCTACAATTGCTATGCTGATGACACACAGCTTTAACTTTCATTTCTCAAGCTGTCTAGTGGACTTCTAGGCATAGATAAAAGAACATAACCTGCAGCTCAATGTAGCAAAGATTGAGCTTCTCGTCTTCCCTGCCAATCCAACTCTACAGCACGATTTCACCATACAGCTGGGTTCATCATCAATTACCCCATCAAGGTCGGTCAGACAGGTTTGCACTACATTGAGCATGCAACACAACTTTCCTAACTGACTATGCAACACAACTTCTCATCCAAGCTGTCGTCATTTTTTAAGGCTTGATTACTGCAATGCTTTTCTGGCTGAACTTCCATCATCCATGGCTTCTTATTGGAATAATTATTGGAATTGTTAGCTTCCATGTGCATCACACGAAAATGTGACAAACATGAAAAAAGCTCATTTATTACATTTCTCTCAAAAGGAGAAAGTGTTTTTCAGTCTTATTTCCTTTTAAAAGTTATTATTTTGAGGAGTAAAGGTGTTTTAATCACTATGTCTAGAAAAAAAGTAATGTTTACAAATTGATTTTCATTGATTTTAATTCAGAAATAGTTATTGGGTTTGATGTTACACAAAATAATTGTTTTTCAAACTCAATTTAGATAAAGAGATGCATGACGCAGAATGACCGAAGAAAGATTTTAAGAATGAAACCAACCTGTTTGTTCCTCATTATCTTCATGTTTGACTCTGAATGCTTCTTCAATCTTCATTTCTTCACTCTCCTCTTTAATAAATGCCATCTTTATAATATTGTCACATTGATCTCAGTCGCTTCACCAGGGGATTTTCTGTGTTTTGATACTCTGTCATGTTTAAGATGAGAATAATTAACAGAAAGAAAAATACATCCAAACTAAATCTCTGGGTGCATCTCAATCAGCTCCCTAGTTCAGTAGTCAGTGCACTAGCAAGGGAGTCAGTCAGAGTTAATGGTCTTAAATGACCTGATTATACAAAAACACTCAAAACAAGTTGTATTGATTTAAACACTGTAAATTATTAAAAACACAAACCTTTCTTCAGCCAAATCACAGACTCATGAGAGTGGCGCAGCCTTATGACATCATGTCGCCACACCAAAATAAAAGTCCTGTTCACACGCTAAAAAAATTCAGAAAACACATTCAAATGATAATATAAAGGATGGATTCAAAGTATCAATCACAGATTCCCAAAGCTATCAATACCACTGAGATTTTTTCAAAAGCTTCTGGCTTATATCTAAATATATTTATACCAACTACATAGCATTTTTGTGATATTCTCAATCATGAATAGTCAAGTATCTTGATCTACATATTACAAAGGATAGGAAAGAAGTTTTGAGTATTTCAAAATCATTTTCTAATCAAAAACCAATTTAATTCTTTAACTAAAAATGAAAATTCTGTCATTAAAGGGTTAGTTCACCCAAAAATGTTCCACACCCGTAAGACCTTCGTTAATCTTCAGAACACAAATTAAGATATTTTAGTTGAAATCCGATAGCTACGTGAGGCCTTCACAGGGAGCAATGACATTTCCTCTCTCAAGATCCATAAAGGTACTAAAAACATATTTAAATCAGTTCATGTGAGTACAGTGGTTCAATATTAATATTATAAAGCGACAAGAATATTTTTGGTGCGGCAAAAAAACAAAATAATGACTTATATAGTGATGGCTGATTTCAAAACTTTGGAGCATAATGAATCATGTCGAATCAGCTATTCGGAGCGCTAAAGTCACGTGATTTCAGCAGTTTGGCGGTTTGACACGCAATCCGAATCATGATTCGACACGCTGATTCATTATGCTCCGAAGCTTCCTGAAGCAGTGTTTTGAAATCGGCCATCACAAATTAATGTATTTTTGATGAAATCCGAGAGGTATATGACTCATCCATAGACAGCAATATAACTACCACTTTCAAGGTCCAGAGAGGTACTAAAGACATCATTAAAATAGTCAGTGTGACTGCAGTAGTTCACCTTAATGTTATGAAAAACAAAAAAATCATGACTTTATTCAACAATATCTTCTCTTCTGTGTCATTCTCATACGTTGTTTACATCCAGTGCTTCCAGGCTCTGTCAGAATGCCAACTTATTATTTGCTGGCACCTGCATCAGAATCGTACACAGTATTGGCCAAAGCTCTGCATGTGAGCTTCACAATGCATGAGTCGGCATTCGGACATTAACACGGAAGCCTTCACTGTGCTTACTGCGTCAACAGCATAACAGAATGACACAGAAGAGAAGATATTGTTGAATAAATAGGGCCCTATAAAATCCGTTTTATTTTTTCCCAAATTCCGTTTTAATTTTTGCAAATTCCGTTTGTTCTGTTTTAATTTTTGGGAATTCAGTTTTTTTTTTTGCTATTTTAGTCGTAAAAAGAGTGTGCTTTTAATGTTAGTATAATAGAACATAAAATAGGAATGACCTTAAATTTATTGAGGTAACAAACATCACATTTACTCAGGACAAATACTGCATGATGCAACATAACACTGCACAAGTACTTCATGTCACAACAAAATATTAATGGTTATTAGCTTTAAACTGTCCAGTAAAATAAATTATATTAGTTTATGTAAGTTTAAATCAAAGTGCTCCATTAGCTTTTTCTTTCAAGTAAAAAAATAGGACTCAATTTTATTTAAAAAAAAAACATCTTTTCCATACTGTACATTAAAGTACATTAAAAACAAGGCAAAATACAGCAAGAACTCCCTAAGTTATGAAATTAAAGTTGACTTTGTCATCATGTAACAGCCAAAAACATTTTATCAAAAGTTACTTAAACAAGTATTCAAGTTGTAGGACTAGTTAATCCTTGTGAGCTAACTTTCTTCATTTAAGCTTCCCACCTATCAGAGACATCACCATTGAAATACATGATTGCCAGCTTCTTTGTGTTGTGTTCAGTGAGTATCTCTCTCTTGTCTGTGAGAAGAGTTTTGTATTTGCTGAAGCTCCGCTCAAAGTCAACTGAGCTGACTGGGAAGTAAATGAAGGCCACAGCCACCTCTGCAACTCTTGGGAATCTTGCACTCAGGCCTCTCCAGTAGTTTGCAAGCTCCATATCAGTTGGCAGGGGGTCCCTGGAAACACATTACTGATAGGCCAACCACTGCTCACTGAGCTCTGCTGATGGGTTAGCTAGGGGCTTCAGTGTTGAGTAGGCTTCAATCTACTTTTTCATTGCTGGAGCCTGTCTGGGATCAAACACCCTGGCCATCCTGTACACATCTCTGGCTGGATGTGTGTCCCAGTGCTTTGAGAACTTTGTGAAAGCCAAATTAAAAGCATCATGGAGATTGTCCAGCACGTCCTTCTTCTCTTGAAACCCCATTTTTCTCAGTAGCTCATCTGTCTTGGGCCCATAACCACATGTTTTTGCTGTTCCATTAACTAGGTAGGACATCCTGTGGGTTCCTTCCAGGATGGTCAGGGCCGTCATCAGTTTGGAGCAAGTCTCTGAGATGAAGGTTAACTTGAGAGTGAGGGTCTACACCTTCTCCTCTGTTTCCAACTGGCTGAGGATGTTCTTGACTGCCATGCCTGTTGACTCCTCTGACAAGAAGAACATTCTGTACAGGTGAACATGCTCTGCATGGTACTTGATAGCCTCAAACAAACTATTCCACCGGGTACACACAGCCTCAGGAGGAACCTTGGCCTGCACAGCCTCCTTGTTGACGAGGAAGGCCACCCATTTTCGCTTTCTGGCAGGCTTTTTGAAGTACACAGATCTCATCCATGTGACAAGTGAGGTAGCATCAGAGAAATATTTGTAATGCTGCTAAGTCTCACCCACCAGATTTATGATGTGGCAGAGGCAGGTAACATGGACACTGTTTAGCATCACTCCTTTCAGGACCTCCCTGTATGCTTTCAGACAGTAGGCAGCATTATCTGTGACCACTGCCCAGGCATCATTTAGATCTAGATCGTTGCTGTGAAGGGAGGCTAGTATTGCTTGGGAAACTGTTGAGTAGTTGCATCTATACATGAAGATGACATCCACAAGAAAATATTGGTTTTCAACTCCTGTGATTAAAGAAGGAAAAAAAAAACATTAGCTCTCACATGTAGTTTTAAATGTCCCTTTCATTTAATTCATTAATATTAATTAAAAGGCAACAGTGGCTGTACTGACATGATTTTGAGTTAATTAGTTTATTTTGGACATGTACATACATGTAGTAGTAGTAGTAGTAATAATAATAATAATAATAATAATAATCTGTTAAAAAAAGAAAAGAAAAAAATGAGAAGGGAGATGGGCATTTTTCCAGCTATATTACAATTTAACATCCTGATTATGGATACATGTACAAAGAAATAAATAAAAAATAAATAAATAAAAATAATAAGAAGTAACTAAGTTTATTTTTTATGTGGTATATTCGAATTAAGCATTTTTAATCTTATTTAATGTGCATGTCACCCAGATTCCCCTGTGGGCATCAGTTGTTTTCTAATTCTGACGCAGCTATAAATCATTATGTATTTTGAATTACCTATATTCAGTTATCCCTTTACATAGTTGCAAATTGCAATTATATATATATATATATATATATATAAATTTGCATATGAACAATAACATAACAGGCCTACGTAATTTAAATTATAAATCTTCACAGACTGAGAAATAACAAATTGTAATACATAATGTCACAACAAAATAAAATAAAAACATAAAAGAAAATTAAATTAACTACAAAAAACACTGTAGGGGATTAATTCAAATTGGTAATAAGGTATATTGATTAAACAAATCAAGTAATTTCCTGGCTTTATATGTTCTCATAATTTTTAAGGCATCAGTATATAGGGTTAGCTCTTTTCTAAATATATTAAACTGGGGTGCAGTTTTCAAAATTTTGCATTTATGAATAAAACATTTTACTATAAGAAATAGACAGTTAATAAAAAAAAGTCTGCATTTTTGTCCTCCAAATATATACCAAATTTTATCATGTCCCAATTAATAGATGGAAGAGGACATATGTTATTCTTTATCCAATTAAGGACCTCATTCCAAAATGGGTTAACCAAATTACATTGAAAAAATAAGTGTTCTACAGTTTCAATATCATTATTACAAATGTGACAAGTATTTGATTCCACATTAAACCTTATTCGTAGAAATTCTTTGGCTGAATAAATGTCATACATAATTTTAAAGTGTATTTCTTTATATTTGGGTAAAATGGGAAAAGCAAGATATTTACTTCTGTATTCCTTTACCAATTTCTTACTTAGATGTTGAAAAATGTAATCTCTCCTTATACGGTTTCCTGCAAAAGACAGTTTCTTATAATCTTATTAGTACACTTCTTATCAATACATTTTATTTGGTCTAAATTAAGATCAACTATTCTGGGAATAAGTGTAGAATATGTTAAAAAAAACCCTTTTAACATAATAACCATTGGTAAAGGAATACTTTTGATGACCTTTGTATAATCTTTATCTTTTCTCTTTAAATTTGATACAGAAATCATTATAATTCCAAAAACAGCCATTTGTGTCCATCAAGTGAAGCACTGACCAAATACCTTTTTTCCACCACTCCTCCATAAACAAAGATTTTCTCTGGGACAATATACAACGGTTATTCCATAAGGATACATTGTGTGGACTGAAATTCCAATACAAGAGGACTTGTTTATGAAAAACCAAAAGTTCAGAATGGATCTACATTTTTCAATATTTCCATCAATATTTAACAATTCTAATCTATCTTCATCTTTTGAAATTATAATTCCTAAATATTATAATTCCTCCTTTTTAATTGGAATATTATACAATGAGAGCAAGGGGAAGTCATGAATAGCCATCAGTTCACATTTTGATGTATTTAACTGTAATCCTGATGCATTAGCAAAATATTTTACCAAGTTAAGTGCTAGGGGATCTGCATTTGGTTTTTTTTTTAGAAAAAGAGTTGTATCATCAGCAAGTTGACTAATAATAATTTTGTGATCCATAAAGTTAATACCCGAAATATTTTAATTTTTTTAAAAGAATGGCTAACAATTCTGCAACCATAATAAACAACAGAGGTGAACTACCGCAACCCTGCCTTATACCTCTGTTCACTTGAAATCTTGGGCATGTTCCTTAATAAATTTAGGTCCAAAACCAAAATGATAAAGAGCCTGGAAAAGAAAAGGGTGTTCGACTATATCAAAGGCTTTAAAAAAGTCCAGAAATAAAATAAATCCATCGTCTTTAATTAAATGATTATATTCTAAAATGTCAAGCACCAAACAAATATTGTTATGTATTGATCTGCCCTTAAGGAACCCAGACTGAGTCTCACTAATTATTTGTGGAAGTCCTACCTTTAGTCTAGCAGCTATCGCCCCAGTAAATATTTTATAATCAATATTGAGAAGTGTAATAGGCCGTAGATTTTCTAAAATTCTTTTATCCTTTCCAGGCTTTGCAATCAAAATAATAACACCCTGCTTCATTGTAGGCAATAAATTATTATTTATAATACAATCCTGTAGTGCTTCTAAAAGTAAATGTTTTAAATCTTCCCAAAAGAATTTATAGAAGTCTGTCATCAGACCATCTGGTCCAGGAGATTTGCCCGTTTTCATTCTTTTTAAAGCTAGATCTAATTCTTGGATTTTCAAGTCCGAATCACATAATTCTTTGAATGAGTTCTCAATTATAGGAGTATGACTTTTTTAAAGAACTTATTAGCACTAGAATAAGATGATGCATATAAATTTTAATAAAACTGAAACACCTCATTTACAATAGTATTATTATCATAACATTCTTTCTGATGTATTAATAAACTGCCTACAACATTTCTCTCTTGATGTCTTCTTTCAAGATTACAAAAATATGAACTATTTTTCTCCCCCTCTTCCATCCATTTTGCCCTTGATCTCACATATGCACCCTTTGCCTTTCTTATATAAAGTTCATCCAATAAAGAATGTAAACTAATAAGTTTATCCTTATCTTCATCTGTTAAAACAGATTTACAGCAGCGCTTATTGATCTCCTGAATTAGTTGAACTTCCTCTTGTCTCTTTTTCTTAAGATTAATTCCATAAGTTATTGAGTATTCTCTGAGTTTGTATTTTAAAAATTCCCATTTTCTGCCACTAGACATACATTTCTTACCAATATCAGTTATAATCTTCTTTATATATATATATATTCCATAGTCTTCGTGATTCAATAGGTCAGAATTAAATTTCGAACTGTGAGAGTCTTCCTTTGGTTTTAAATTTAAATCAATTAAACAATGGTCAGTTAATGGAGCACCAGAGATGGTACACTTACTCACATAATTAGAGACAGCCTCAGTGCCAAGCCAGTATCAATCAATTCTTGATCTAGCATTTGCATTGGGTTTAATCCAAGAAAACTGTCTAATATCTGGGTTTTGTAGTCTCCAAATATCACTCAATTGGTTTGAGGAGCAAAAATTTTGAATTATTTCATTGATTTGAGGGGCATTATATTTAGAGGGATGTCTGTCACGCCACTCATCTGGAGTCAAATTGAAATCTCCACCAATTAAAATAAACTCTGTGGGGTAAATGGCCTTCAAATCATTAATAATATTAGTAACTACAAAAAGCAACTCTTTATTTTGGATACGACTATTATAACCATACACATTTATCAAAATGAAAAATATTTTTCTAAACTAAGAATTATTGCTAGCCAATGACCATCATCGTCCGCTTTGTGAAAGATGATTTTACAAGGACATTTCTGAAAACAAACAGTGACCCCAGCAGATCGGTTTGAGCCATGACTAAAAAATGTCATCACCCCACTGATTACGCCAGAAAGGAACATCCAAAGCTTTCAAATGTGTTTCTTGAAGAAAAAAAATATGAGATTTTTGGCTTTTGCAAAACAGAAAAATTCCTTTTCTCTTAACAGAGTCTTTCATACCCCTACAGTTTAAAGACGCAAATGAAACATTAATTAATAACGAAAACATGAAAACTTTTCACTGATATTGAACTTTGAACTTTTCGAGAACTTTGTTATCACTAGACGAAACGGATAAGTAATGCAGAGTCCCACATTATTTGTCCTCCAACTCATCGTTCATTTGAAAATCTCTGTTCAAACCCGTTTTCTGAAATACGCTTCCCATTTATATATCCATAAGGTCCATGAAATCCAGCCAACTTTCCTTCTTTCATGGCTTGCTCGATTTTCGGCCACATCGCTCGTCTTGTCAGTCTATCTTCTTTTGTTAAGACTTCCGTGAATCTGATTCCAGCATTCTTGCACACCACTGAGTCTTTTGTTCTTTTCCACACCTCATCCCTCACTCCTCTACGAGCAAAGAGAATGATTGTTTCTCTGGATCCGTTCACCTCTTTTCTTTCCACCCGATGCACAACATCCACCACGTCACCCATGTTGGAAGCGATTCAGGAGTAATTTTAACAAGAAGCTGGAGTACATCATCCCTTATGTTTTCATCAGGCTTTTTCATTCCTTTGATGCGGAGGCACCATCTTCTCTTATATCTCTCCTGGTCTAAGACACGACTTTTCAGATCACCGTTTTCTTTAGTGAGCATGTCTACTTGCTTTTCCATCATGTTCACTTTTTCCCTAAATTCTTTCAACTCTTTGGCCTGAATCTGCACAGCCTTTGCTACGCTGGTGATCACGGCACTGTGCTGTTTTAGTTGCGCGCTAATGTTTTTGTGCTGCTCTTCAACTTTAACACTAAGTGCTTTGATCGCTTCAAGGATAGCAGTGCTAAGTACATCGGCAGATGGGTCAATTCCTGGGTCAATTTTTGACTTTTTCCCCGCCTGATATTTTATCGGGGTGGGTGGATCCGAGTTACCTCTCTCTCTTTTGCTTGAGACATCGATGTCCATCGCTTAGCTGTGTACTTCCATCTGAACTTTAAACCAGCGGCTTCAACAAGATTACGTTATCCACCTTGAGAGAATCAGTGCCGGGTATATTGAACAGATAATTACAACCGGTGAATGGAGTATAGAAGCATCAGTTATTCATTAATTCGGGACACATTAATGGAGCAGAAAAAAGTCGACTGCTCAGTCCACCATCTTGCCCAGAACCCCCCAATTGCAATGATATGTTATTAATGACTGAACATAAAAAAAATTATAAGGGGGAGCATCAGTTAATGCATTCACACATTTCTATATTACCTTAGTGTTGACCATTGTACAGTACAGGCTGTTAAATTCACACTAGCTTACCAATGACAATGTTTAGGACGCTGCAGTCTCATCCACAACAACGGAGTACTTTTTCCCATGGATCTTTTGTAGCACAGAGATATGTTGCTCGAACACTCGGGGTAGGTGAAGTTGGCGAAGGCTGCTTACATTTTCAGGTAGGGCTCCTCCCTGTTTTAGAAACGGATGCAGTTTTGTCATCTTTTCCAAAGGGATGTCAGCCTCAGCACACATAGCGACAAAATCCTCAACAAACTCTTTTCTTGAGTCCGAAGACTTGAATGCAGCTGCAGTAATGCACGTCTGTAGGGACGTGGTGGCCTTGCTAGTTTTATCATTATACTTCTCCTTGTTCTTCACATGGCTTTTAGATAGCAGATGGTCAGTGCATGTATTTTTGCACTTCCAGTCAACGGAATGTTGACAAAACTTACATAAAAGTCACGCGGGAACTGCTCGGTTCGGTACTGAGGACTTAGCATAGAGTTTCGTAACTTTTTCGCCAAGGAAAGCAGAGCTGTGGAGAGCTGCTTCGTAATACTTTCGTTGTTTTGAATTTGAAGGGGGGGAGGGGGAGCTGAAATGACAGGAGGGGTTGTGTCGCCCAGATTTGCTTCCCCCGGTCTGCATTTTCCCCAAACATACGTTCTTCTCCTACACAAAACAGAATTTCATTCAAATTTGTAAAATTCCAGGAAATTCTGCATTAAAACTAGATTCCGCGTTAATATGCCAATTCCGCGAATCCGTGATCGCGGAAATTATAGGGCCCTAAATAAAGTCATTTTTTAGTTTTTGTGCACAAAATGTATTCTTGTCGCTTCACAACATTAAGATTGAACCACTGCAGTCACGTCAACTATTTTAACTCTGTCTTTTCAACCTTTCTGGACCTTGAAAGTGGTGGTTATATTGCCGTCTACTGAGGAGACATAGAGGTCTCAGATTTAATCAAAAATATCATAGTGTGAAACTTTGCACGTTACATTCATATTCTGAGTGTATCCGCTTTCCTGTAGCCTATAAATTATAGCCTACATCATGTATGAGTTTGGTCTTTTTAAATCACTGTATCAGTCCATTAAGCTACGTTAAGCATTTTATATGTTCCGATGGCAAGGGAATCCTGGAGTACGACATATGAGGGAAACCCTAGTACTGCAGCACAGCGCCGCAATATAAAGTTAATCAAATACATTTGTCATTATTTTACTTCCATCCTACAGCAATTAAAATTTGTTACATACTATTTTATTTAGTTGTCTATTTTCATTACAATCAATAATTTTAGATCTGATTCCAATTGGATACACAAATAGTCAGATTTGGACTGACAGTGTGAACGTAGCCCATGAGTGAGTGATTCAATGACTCACTCATGTTCTATGTTCACACTGTCAGTCCAAATCTGATTATTTGTGTATCCAATTGGAATCGGAATCAAAAATTATTGACTGTCCACATTGTGTATTGCAACTGTTCAGATCCAATTTGTGTGCCCATGCTGCTCTTTCGTTTTCCGGAATAACTGCATTGGTTTCAATGGCAATGACGTTGCATTGGTAGGCATACACCAAAAACAACCACGTTTGATGTTACGATTTCCAGAAATGCGATTTGAATAGGATTTCAAACCACATATCAATGTAGCTCAAATCGGATGTGTAAAAATGCATTTCATGTGATTTTTGCCCGTTCACACTTTCTAAATCTGATCAGAGCGGATATGCACAAAAAAACCCGGATTTGGACAACCTGAACGTAGCCATAAAGACTTGATTCGTTACATTACTGGATAAATATGCATTTTTGAAAGAATCTCCTGAATGAATGATTCAGTGTCAAATAAATTTTTTTACTTGTTGCCACCTACTGGTGTAACAAAGTAATTAATACAATCTATATTTGAGGCAAATCAAACTGCTCTCAATTCAAAACTGCACAGCCGATTAAAGCAAAGCCAAATGGGCTTACCTATGCATTGCTTGCGTTTTCTGAACTTTACTGGTTATTACTTGTTGGTGTTCGTCATTGGCATTTCAACTAATCTGGCTACAGAAATCTCTTCTTTTGATTGGATTGTACTAGATAATGACACAATTATCATTTGTAGAGGTTTTATATGAACCTGAACCAAAACTGAAATGGTTTCATAACTGATTAACTTTGTCACATTGACGGTTATTTTCATAAGCTTTACTGTGAAGCTAATTTGAAATGATCTGTATTGTATAAAGTGCTATAAAAATAAGTGTGACTTGACTAAAGATGAATCAAATAATGCAGTGGAATGTTCACTATTTCATTCAGTTTGTCATTCTTCACATTTAATTCAGTTACATTTCACAGCAATAATTTTAAATGATATTTTGATTGTGAGGTGTTAAAGGATTAGTTCACTTTCAAATAAAATTTTCCTGATAATTTACTCACCCCCATGTCATCCAAGATGTCCATGTCCTTCTTTCTTCAGTCGAAAAGAAATTAAGGTTTTTGATGAAAACATTCTAGAATTATTCTCCTTATAGTGGACTTCAATGGCCTCCAAACGGTTGAAGGTCAAAATTAGTTTCAGCGCAGCTTCAAAGGGCTTTAACCCTCTGGAGTCTGAGGCTGATTTGGGGCCTGGAGAACTTTTGACATGCCCTGACATTTGTGCTTTTTTCAGTTGAAAGAAAGAAGGACATGAACATCTTGGATGACATGGGGGTGAGTAAATTATCTGGAAAATTTTATTTGAAAGTGAACTAATCCTTTAATATATGGAATGTAGCGACACCTCTATACAATCAAAATTAGACACCGCCTACCATAACCACTCAATATTTGAATATATAGCAGAGGTCAGGTGTGGCCACAGGTGTTCATATGTACATGATACAAGAAAATAAAAGGCCTCGAGGAAAAGTATAAAGAAGTGAAGAATGCAAATAAAAGAAGTGACTATGGAGGTGGACAATCATATCTGGTCCACATTCAGTTATGATGTGAACATTTGAAATGCCTGTTTTTTTTTTCTAAACCTATCAAACTCAGAACATTGCACTTTCTTTCCAGAATGAGTTTGCAAATGACACTTCAGGTCTCTTCGATATGTGAAACTCTTTTCACACTGAAGACATGTGAAAGGCTTCTCTCCAGTGTGAAGTCTCATATGAGTCTGAAGGTTCCCCTTAACTGTGAAACACTTCCCACACTGAGGGCAGATGAAAGGCTTCTCTCCAGTGTGAACTCTTATGTGAACCTCAAGGTTTGCTTTTTGTGAGAATCTCATTCCACAGAATTTGCAGGTGAAAGGCTTCTCTCCGGTGTGAACTCTCACATGGACTTCAAGGGATGATTTATATGTAAAACACTGTCCACACTGAGGGCATGTGTGAGGCTTCTCTCCAGTGTGATGTTTCATGTGGACTTTAAGGTTTTGTTTTTGAGTGAAACTTTTTCCACACTGTTGACAGGTGAAAGGTTTCTCTCCAGTATGAATTCTCATGTGGACTTCAAGGTTTTGTTTTTGACTGAAACTCTTTCCACATTGACGACAGGTGGAATAACAATTAGATTCTGTTTTCTGATCTCTTTTTTGTGAGGAAGTCTTTTCTGTCTGTGTAGATTGTTCTCCATTTATGAAATCATGATGTTTCTCATACTGATGTTTCCCTTCAATTTCACTCAGTTCTTGACTCTCCTCTTTCAGCACCTTCAGACCTAAAGTGAAAAAAATTCAAATACAAATCAACACCAGTTTAATGACACAGTTCAATGGTCTTACCTGTAATTATATCATTATTGTAATAAATGCTATAGTTTAACAATTACAATAACTATAACAAACGTTTCGCTTCAGCAAATCACAATACACTGGGCCAGCTAATTGCTATTTCGGAGGGAGTGGTATCATAGAACCAGGAAGTCAAACCGGCCGTTTAAATGACAATCGAAACAGCGGTGTAGAATAAAGGTAAAATATGAGAATACAGCGGGTTTTTTTTTTTTAAACTAAGAATTGAGACATGTTAAACAGTGCCATAAACACAATCAAACTATAAAAAAAGTGAACCACCCCTTTAAGTAAAGATAGTTTGACTTCCCACGGCACTTTGTACACAAGTGATTGTTAACTACACGTTTTATTACAGTTATGTTATCATCCAACTTTGCATGTGGGGATGATACCACAAAAGCATTAACTGGAACCCTCCTGCTACTGCTATTTTGAGATTTAACTGCATATCATACACTAGAGTTGTGTAAAATAACCAGTTTTATTGAAAGTAACACACTAAAATTGGACAGAAAATACTTTAATATTAAATATCAATATATTTGTAATGGGAATGACTCAGATGGTATAACAATACAACAGTTGAGAGTTTACTGCAGCAATGTAGAATAAACAGATGCAGGTGAGTAAACTGTAAATTGCAAAGTTCAATGGAGTGATAGAATGGTAACAGTTTTACTGTCCTTGCAGAGATTGTGGATCTTGGAACTGGAGAGAAAGCACACACCTCGAGTGAACACTGGAGACTCTGGAGGTAAGTCACATAGATGGAACAGGTACACACAGAGAGGATTGGGGAAGATGTGGAGAATAGGAAATTGTACGAAACGTAGGAGCATTGTCACTGGAACGTGGAATACAGGTAAGCAGTTCTTACTCAAAACGAAACCAGACAACCATAAAGCTCAAGGTGTTTGTTTAAATACAAAGACATGTTTTTAACTTAAATGGTGTCTGTTTGGTCTGTTTGACCAACTGTCAAATTGTGTTGTGTGTAATGGTAATTTGTGGGAAACTTTGATGCTTTTAATAAGAGCAAATAAAACTGAATCAGAAGACATTGCCGTGTCATCGGTCTCCCCTCTTCCCCCTTCACTCCACAGCTTAACCATGCCCACTTTTGTAGCATTTTTCAAAACTGGTGAGACCAGACTGCTGCTGAAACAGGGAGTTTCATGGCCCTTTAAGACCTACTGTAATGCACTGATCTAATATAATGTTACACATCAAATGTTTTTCTCCAACAGTTAAAGGGTTAATTCCCCCAAAACTGAAATTTCTGTCATTAAGTACTCACCCTCATGTCGTCCCAAACCCGCAAGACCTTTGTTTGTCTTTAGAACACAAATTAAGATATTTTTTGAAGAAATCCGAGGGTATCTGATCCACACAAAGGCAGCAACGACATTGTACCTCTTGACGTCCAGAAAGGTACTAAAGACATTGTTAAAACTTTCGACGTGACTACAGTGGTTCAACCTTAATATTATGAAGCCACAAGAATACTTTTTGTGCAAATTTTGTCTGTCCCGTCATACTGCTATGCTATTTTCATTGGAGAGCTTCAGTGTTTACATCCGAATGGCAGCTCAGTATTTGACCGGCTCTGGTCACATGAGCAGCATGATGCATACATGTGATGCTGATGCAGGAGCAATGACGTCAATGTGTGGATCAGATACCCTTGGATCTCATCAAAAATATCTTAATTTGTGTTCTGAAGACAAACAAAGGTTTTATGCGTTTGGGATGACATGAGGGTGAGTAACCAAACATTCATTGAAGACATAACAACAGATAATGTTTGAATGATTACTCGCCAAGACAGATATTTTGAAATACTGTAATTCTCAGTGGCGGCTAGTTCGAGTTCGGGGGGAGTTCGATATGGTGTTAAAAAATTTGAGCTCAATGTGGGTTTATTATCAGTAATAAAGTAATCAAGGTAATCATACAAAAAAACAAACCAACAATAAAATAAACACAATGCAATGTTGCCTAAACCAGCAGCACTACTTGAAAAGAAATTCTGCCCTCTGTTCTCCATTCTGGCTTGCAAATTTCTCAATGACCTTCTGGTTAAAGTCAGTCATCTCAGTCACCAGTTTCTTTTCCATTGACAGCATGGCCAATGCATTCAGCATCTCCTGGTTCATGTTGTTTCTCAAAAAAGTCTTAATCCTTTTCAAGGTTGAGAAGCACCTCTTAGCTTCTGTTGTGGTGTTGTGGGTGTGGTGATGAGGATCTTTAGAAGAGTGACAGTCTCTGAAAAGACCACTTGAAGATTGTTCTCCATAAACAGCTGGAGTAGGTCCACAGCACCACAACAGCCTCTGAAGTCTTCCTTGCAGTAGATGAGACTAAGCTCTGTCTTCAGCTTACTCCCATTGAGCACTGGATAGGCCTTCAAAGTCCTGCTCAGTGCATCTTCAGGAAATGTTATCTTGAACTGTTCAAACTTGTCCCCTTGCAGCAAGGTGGCACTAACAAGGTGGTTTGTGAAGGAGAACCGTTCCATGGTGTGTCTCAGTATGGTATCGCATACCTACAGTGAAGGATAAAAACAATTTAACAATTTAAAATTACTAGTTTAAGTTATAAAGGGAGAAGAGTTTCAATGTTTGAACCCATAATTTCACAGAACCTCATACACAGACAAAATTTTAAAATATCAGCTATTTATATCAATGAGATTCAGAGATGAAGGTCATAATACTAATGTTGTCCACTAAAGGATAACAAATCCTTTTAGATCTGAAATCACGTACTTCCTTACCATACAGCAGGTGATAACAGTATGTGACAAAAGTAGGATGTCTGAAATCATAACAGTTTTCATAAAAGAGAAGGCAAAAAGTACCTGGATGACCTCCTACTTCCGGCGAGATTTTGAAGTGTGCATACGATGGATACTTTACTATGTCATGAGGCCATGGGAGAGGATTTGTGCAGTGAAGTGACGTAATTGACACTGGTAGGTCACATGATAACGACAGCGTGGCGAATGTAGTACGTCCAGATTACATTCATACTACACATTTATACCATATAGAATGTACTTCTTTAACAGCCATAAAGTAATTACATATTCAAAATAAGTACCTACTCAAGAGAGTAGATGTCGACCGATTCATCAGTTTTGACGATTAATCGCCGCAGATAGTTTTTCCGGGTTGCGTTCGTTACTGGAGCACCTGAGAAGGGTGTGCTGTCATCTTATAACACGAGAGTGGCCTCTAGAGGTGAAATAAAAATTATCACTGGTGCCTCGTGTTGTTTATATTGACACGTGATGCTGCACGCAGCAGGGACTGAGCACAAGCTGCACGGAGAGTGCTGACAGATGCGGGTTTAAACCACAGACAGACATCGAAAAGGTATGTATAAAGTACACGTTGATCATATCATTAAAATGCAATAAATTTGTTGTCTATATACTGCATTAGCTGAGAATGAACAGCTGAATGTATGTTTGTCGTCGAGGCTGAGAGGATGCCATTAGTAACTCAAGGCAGCAGTTAAAACAATGTAACGAAAACGCAAATCTGACCAAAATGTTTAATGTCATGATTGTTACCATGTATTTGCATTAGTTTATATACAGCTGGATGCTTTTAGGCATTCGTTAGCTGACGAAGTTGCATTTTTAAAGCTATTGATGTGAGAAAGAAATTTCATATGTTCATGCAGACATATAAACAAACCAGAAACGCATTCATTTTCAGTTCTTTTATATCACTGCAATTCATATTTTGTTATTTTGATTAGATAAACATCAAGTGTTCTAAAATAGAAGCAAAAGTGTGAGACTATGCATATAATAATAATATACATTTATGTCATTTCAATGCTCTGGCCTCTGCGTAGATATTTAAAGATGGCCATCTTTAAGTATGAATTTATTTGAAACAATTTTAATAATAATAATAATTATTAAATAATTCAACTTACGTAACGAATGCAGCGCCAGTTCCATTTTTTCCGTAAGTAGAATAGGGAAGGCGCAGGACATACAGCGTAAGCTTTTTGAAGAATACGGAAGTGCCATTTTGGCGGAACCACTTGGAAAGCAATCATTTGTTTATATAAAGCATATACATGTAAAAAATTTTTTGAAAATGACCAATTGTTTTGCTAGATAAGACCCTTATTCCTTGTCTGGTATTGTTTAAAGTCCTTTGAAGATGCACTGAAACTGTAATTTTGACCTTCAACCGTCTGGAGGCCATTGAAGTCCACTATAAGGAGAATAATCCTGGCATGTTTTCATCAAAAACCTTAATTTCTTTTCGACTGAAGAAAGAAGGACATGAACATCGTGGATGACATGGGGGTGAGTAAATTATCTGGAAAATTTTATTTGAAAGTGGACTAATCCTTTAAATGCTGGAGCACAAGATAAAATAATAAAAATACCATACTGCAGTGTAACATGGACTGCAAGAAAAACTCACCTCTGCTGAAATCCTTTTATGGACCTCTGGACTAAGCGACCGGCGCCTCTTCACTTGAGAACCACCTGCACTGCTTTGGTCAACCAGGGAATGGAGAGAATTTCTGCAAAGGAGTAAGAAAATGTATAAATTATTATAATAATAATAATAACAAAAATCAGAAAATAAAGAACAAAGCTGCTACCTGATCTTCTTTATGTCCTGCTGGAACTGCTGGATGCTCTTCTTGATGTGGTCCGAATCTATGTCCTTCTTCTGGAGTTTAGTATAGAGGAGGTCCACATGCGGCATGATGTTATGGAAAAGTTGCAGAAAGAACTTAAAATCCTGATCCTCAAGCAGCATTGCAAAGGCTCTTGCCTCTCTGATGGTAATGAGGTCAAAGTCACCTGAGTCTTGTATGGTTTCAAAACAGCGGATGAGGTCCTCTCTGTACTCAAACACGGTATTGATGGCACAGCTGTGAAAGTTCCATCTAACATCACTTGAATTTGGTAGTCTCTGGGCCACTACTTTATCAAGAACATCTGTGCGCTTGGGTGATCTTGAAAAAAAGCTGGCAAATCCTCCAAGGTCAGAGAAAAAAATTCTCACTTTGGGTATGTGAGACGTGGCCTGTTGCATTATTAGACTGAGTTCATGTGCATAGCAGTGGATGTAGTGGGCATTTGGGTACAAATCTTGTATCTTCCGTTGAACACCTGCAGTGGAACGCCTCATCACGCTGGCTCCATCATATGATTGGGAGATAAGTTTACTCTTCTGATTCTCAGGAAGGATGACAGCAAGACGCTCTTTAAGTGTTGCAGCGATGGAATCAGCTGTAGCTGAATGCAGTGGGATAAATTCAAAAACCTCTCCTGGACATTGCTTTTGGCATCAATGTAGCGCAGCACAAGCACAAATTGGCACTGTGTGGCAATTTCAGTGGTCTCATCGACCTGGATTGAGAGAAAATCGCTGTTCTGTGCTTCTTTGATTATGTGTTCCTTCGCAACAGACAACATACATTCCAACAGCTCGTCCTGCATGATTTTCGAAGTTCCCTTAAACTTCTCAAGGTGCTCTTTCAACACTCCATCAAGGGAAGCAACAAAGTCCACCAAGCCACGGAATATCCCGGGATTATCTGAGCTCTCTCTCTCATCATGGCCATGCAAAGCCAGCTCAAATGCGCCACAAAATTTTACACAGTCTATTATTCTAGACAGGACGTGTCGATTTTTTATGACCTCTTCATTGTGCCTTCTAATGCTAATCCTGTAGTTTTCATCTAGCTGTTCAGCAATGCTAACCTTCCCAAAAATCTGTAGCCTCATAGCGTTGTCAAGATGGCTGCGGCTACTTTCATGCCGTTTGCACTTTTCAGAAAGATGTTTTAAGTCACGTACCCCTGTCGTTGCCCAGGGCGTTTCAGTACCAGGACTTTGAAACAGCAAACAGGGAAAACAAAAAAAGGCGTGACTTACATCGCATCCAGTTAGCCAACTCCATTTGCCATAAGAAGTGGTGGTGAATCCCCGAGTGTAAGCTCGCCCACGATTATTTGACTGCTGCTGAATTTGCAAGTTGGGTCGATCCGGTCCAAGCTCCTTGATCCTTTTTTTTTCTTTGTGTGAACGGCTTGTAAAAGGGTATGTTTGTAAGGATAAAACTGAATTTTCTTTCATCTGGATATTGT